>OY282449.1:1031990-1199490 GCA_958295655.1 Palloptera scutellata
ATGGGCAATGGAATGTTGCCCAAATCAACGTGACTCTGATTGGTATGAGCATCATAAAAGGTCAGATCTACGCGTTCCTGACTGGAAAAGGAGAAAAAGAAGCGTTTAGTTTGTTGTGCGTAATTTATATGTAGCGCTCTCCTTACCTTTCGAAGCTTGTATCGTTCTCACCAACTTCAGTTAGTATTCCGATTTCATAGACTACGGCCTTCACAACATATCTGAAGCAAGTAAAGAGCATGAATGTGAATTAATAGTTTCGAGAGCAGGTTCTGAATAAAAAGAATTCAACTTACAGGTTTTTTGGCGTGTCGTTTACACTTGCTTTCAACGCCTCTATTGTTTCATTGTCAATGCCCGACGAAGCGTCCAGCACGGGCAGGCCCAACGATATGGCGCATATCGTTGCAAATATGAATGCCAAAGGGGCTACTGTTTGTACCTTCATACTGTCTCGCGTCCTGGCCCTTTCTGTGTTTGTGATTGCGATACTGTCTGTGATGGTGGCGTTCTTGCCTGCTAGATAAGGCCGATCGACGCGTCTCGCAGCGTTACTATGTTATGTTTGATTCTTAGCTCAAGTGATACAATCGTTTAAATAGCTTTTAGTGTTGGCAGGTAGCTCTTTTATAGGATTGATCGAACGACTTGGTGTTACTTTTTCATTTCGTATTTCGTTTGCTTGTGAGATTTTGCTTAATTAACGCGATTGTTAATTGCCAATACGGCAGCAAAGATGACAGCAATTAATCGGAGGGCGGAATGAGCGAGGGGTTGATTTTGCCACGAGGCTCTAATTAATTGTGCTCGATTTGAAGCGTGTAGTCTGCAGTACACAGCAAAATTGGCAGGCGCACATACTTCTTATTGTAGTTCACATTTTAATATGGGATATTATCTTTATTTTTAGCTCAATTCAAGATGAGTTTGATTGTATTTGTTTATTGGCGATTTATGGGTTTTTGTATCACAAGATCACTGAAGTTTGGCCGCTTTTTATTACTCATAGATATTTGCTAACTTAACGACTGACTGCTGCGCATTCATACACACATACGAGTATGTACATATGTGTGTGTATGACGTATCTGTGAGGGGCTGAGGGCTATTAACACCAACTTCGAGAAATACTGATAATATATTCCGAATATAACCAAACTAGTTTAGTTTCAATTAGAATCTTATGCCTAGATGAGAGGATCTTCCTGCGGATTAATGAAGAGCGACGCTGTTAGTATCTACACAATTCTAAAGCAGAAAAACAATGGAAATTTCCATTCAAAATTCACACCTAAGCGATGACCTCATGTGCTTGCGACACATACAACTCCTAATTAAAAAGTGTTAACAAGATCATTTTAATTGTGAATTTCAATTACTATTTTTGTCTATTTTAAATACACTGAAGGACATACATTTTTTAAATCATAATAATCCTATTTAGTTCAACTACACTGCTAGGAGTTTGACTGTTATCCAGGCACCAAAAAACTTTATTACTATGTTTTTGAAAAGAGAGATGGATAGGAAAAGGCTTTAAACGAATTAAAACTTATTACCAGTTATTTAACTGATTTAACCTCTATAGGGTTACTCAGCCAAGCGGTAGCACAAAGTTTATATTTTTTGGTACATAAGTTGTCTTCTATTAATTCCCTACAAATTTACATTTGCAAACCATTGAAGCTGATTAGCTGTTTGCATTGTACTTTTAACAATCAACAAGGCACTACCTAACGCCTAACTAAACTCTTCGATTCAGCAACATCGTCGCACAAATTCACACCTCTTGCTTGAGCAGCGACGACGTCAAAAAGCTTTCACCCAACGTGTGCGGAATAAAAACTTTAAAAGCCTTGTTTAGAGCAACAACGAACTCATTTCTAGAGAGACTGGAAAGATATCAACAAACATCAAACGTAGTGAAATAGTTACCTCGCTCGAGGCACGATGTACTCGTCTTCATTTTTGGTTGTAAGTTTTGGGTTGAAGCAGTAGTCCAATAGGTGCACTAATCCGCTGCTTATACCGTCTCCTTAATTTTTGCAGGTAATCTCTTTCACTTTGATCGCGACTTGCATTGCCTATCCAGCCGGAATCGAAGACATTTTTGCCGGATTCGTTAAGAATGTCAACCTCAATTCACCCGATAAAAATGGCGAAATTGTAAAACGTCGTATCTACGAGGAGAACCCTGATGCAGGCCTCAAGCAAATTTCCTTGCAGTCGCTAATTGGAGACTTGGAGCAAAGCTTGTACCAAACAGCAGCTAGCGCCAGTCATGTAGCTCACAATAAAGATATAAGGCCAAATGTAACTGCGGCACCCTCAGATCATCCCATTGAGAAGCGTCACACTGAAGATGAATCAACTTCCAAGCAGCAGCAGAATCAGCCTACCCGAGCTGATGGAAAGAGTGTTGTGTTGGAAACCACCGAGAAGATCCCTGAAAAGGAAGGTGTTCCCGCTCATATCTTAATCGATCGTATTTCCGTTCAACCACATTTTGGCGGCCTACCACTAATACCTGCATTCCAGGTGCAGCACACCAAGCTCATATCGGCAACTATTAAGGACCAGAGGCCGACGTCAACAAAAATCAGCATCACTACAACAGATATCAAGGCAAGTGGTAGTGAAGTAGCAACAGCAACCGCCGAATCACAGAAAAATGAGAATCCCGATTCAACCACTTCAACAACATCGACGACAACTTCAGCAGAACCCACCACATCCACATCCGCTCAAACTACAAGTACCAAGAAGCCCACAGCAGACCTAAAAGAGGCCGAAGAGGAGTTAAAAGAGAAAGTAGCAGAAATTGAAGCCGAACCAGTGATACTTTCAGCAAGGGTTTAATTGCGATCAAGCCCACGCTGCTATTATTAAATGAAAACATTGTATTTTAATTGTAAGCTTGGTCGATAAGGTCGATTTTATATACATAACGATACCTAAGCTCAAAACAATCCCTGCCACAGTGCATATATGGGATACTTCATGCATACATACATATAAACATTCTCACATAAATACAATTGCATACGTGCTACTACTAGATGCTCTGCATCAGATTCAAATCCGTTTTCTCGCATTGCTTTTTAATAACAATCATGTGACGGTTTGTTGTTATTGTTATTTTGGAATATTTATACAAGTAGATACAAATAGCAAAATCAAATAAAGTCCCACTCCGAGCCTAACGAACTCACAATTTTAAACGCAAACACTTAAATTTCGAGAAATTAAGCTGCGCTGACTTAAGTGAATCCGCCCAAGCGTAAAGAGCACCTCGATCAGTATTAAACGGCGATAGCAGAGCTGGGCAGACAATCGTTAATCCGTTAATCGTTAATTAACGGCGTTAAATTTTTGGTTAATGATTAATTTTTACCATAATTTCGAAAACCATTAACGGTTTGATTAACTTCCGTTGAATTTCCCTTGTTAACTCAAGTCCTTTAACTATAAGAAGGAATGCCAGTTAGCTGCTGCCTTCCACCCCAAATTTCGGCTCATGTGGTTAGAGAAGTATTGTAGAATATTGCCAATATCGTTAAGGTAAAGAAAATGATGGTGCTTACGGCCAAAGAATCCACGATGCAGTTATTTTATCTGTAGTACAGCGCGTATTTGGAATAAGCTCCCTAAGAATATTTTCCCCGATTATTATGACCCTTGTAAATTTAAAGCAAACGCTCATAACTACATCTCCCTCCTTCTTCCTCCCACCTATCAATCTTCCTTCCAATTAACACAATGCTCTGTATTTACAGGGTAGCCCTATATGCATATGGGGAGATAACGACATGCAGCTTGAACTTGCTTATTAAATATAAAACAGACATCGCCTTCAGTGTTGCAGTTTTCATAACACTTTCGTGTAAGTGTATTTGGAGAAAAAATATAATCCTTTTTTCCATTAATCCTTAACGTTAACTTCCGTTGATTTTTTCCCGAAATTAACGAATTAATATTAAAGACGTTAACTACTTGGTTAACACTTTTCCGGTTAACAACGTAAATTTCTTGATTAAAAACGCCCAGCTCTGGGCGATAGTTAGTATTCAAAGCTTGAGAATAGAGAAACGTAACGAGCTTTTCATGGTAATCTCTACAATATGCGATTTGTGGTTTTCTGTTGCTTTTAAAAACCTTTTTAGTGCTGTCTGGTAGTGGCAGTAGAATACCAGTCGGACGCAACTAATTAATGATTTCAGATACATTCCGAACTATTCTCATTATAACCTCTGCAACAATTGTAATTTACAAATTTAGTAATCGCTGTTTTCGCTGGGTTCTACAAAATCTATATTTCTCACTGTTCATGTGGAGTTTTCAGATTGTTATAGCTTCTAATGTTTCTGCGATAATAACTCGAAACTCTTTAGGCCGATATTGATTGGTTGTTGCACTGGCTCTGGCTCTAGATGACGTATTATTTACTTTACTTTTAATAGCATAACAGCCCATGGCGAGCCTAGGCCACTCATGTTGTGCGTGTTATATTTGTACATGAATGGAAGGGACCTACAGTTTAATGCCGAATCCGAACGGCGAAGTGAAAAGCTTTTCATAGGAATTTTTACTCTTGTAGGTTTGCCATTGACTGCCAAGAGGTGGTGAAAAATTATTTTTTCTACTTGTTGATTTTGCCTGTGCCGAGATTCGCACCACGGACACTCTGCCTAGTAGTCCAACACATTACCACTACGCCACAGCGACCACAGATGAGTTGTTATTGGCAACATTAAATTGTTGATAACATTCCTACCACAATTACGTTCGTTATCATTATCTTATCAAATCACTGAGGTGGTGGATAGAGGGGTTCAGTAATTGGCATTTTATTTCGAAGAAACAGAATAAAACAATGAAAGAATACCAGCGTGTAGACTCCGCTAACCCAAACGATAGATAAATCATTCCCATCCTCACACATTCGTGTATATTGAACATGTACAAGTTACAGAGCGAGCGTATTGTACTGATTCAGTAATTCTTAAACCGTTTTGCCGTTTAGCCAGCTAACAAAAACTTTCGTATATTGCGATCGCGAATATAACTGCGGTGAAATAAAAAATATATTTACTTTTATTGTAAATAGTTGCTTACTTGATTATGTTGTCGTCGAATGAGTCACTACAGCATTTATAGCAGTCACTCTATGTACTTTATAAAAAAGCGAACAGTACTTAACAACGAATATTTCGTAATTTACAATTTCTTCACTGTTAAATGAAGATTTCGTATGTAAATAATTAAGTTTGAAGGGAAATTTATTCTGCTTTTTATGTATGCGCGATAGCAAAAAATCCCGAAAAGTCATTACTTTGATAAGATATTGACGGACGGAGTATTGAGTGATAATATTTAGACTTCATGAAGGTGCTTGTATGTAGTTAATCAATTTCGACGGTTTGCAGTCACAAGTTTACTATCAACTATCGTTCTTCCGATTTACGGTCTCAGTAAAGGAGTGGAGAGTAGAGCATGTAAAGCACTTTCCTACGCTTCCCACAGCTAGCAAATAGAAACAATCATCATGTCCACCAACTCCGGTGTAAATGCGGGTTTTGCAAAGTGCTTCATCGTGTTTATGGCGGTCGTTATACTGGTATGTATTGCAGATTTGTATGCTTTTAACGGATAAGAGCTTCGCATCTAATCCAATAAAAATAGCTTTTGACTTTGAGCAAATTTATTAATGTCATAATTGTTGGACAGAAACTACAACGATACGAATTTATTTATTCACAGATACAAGGCTGCGTGTATCTTGGTCTTTCAATATGGGGATTAACCATGCAGAAATGCTCAGAGCAGGCCACCGATGTAGCAGCAAATCCCTTCGGGTTCGCGGTAGATCTAATATATTTTGCGAGTAAGTTATTTTGCACAGGAGAGCTGTTAATTTTTTTGTTATTTACATACACCCGTGATTTAAAATATATAATTTTTCATTGAAAATGGTTCCAGAAATCTTTAGCCTCTGCTAAGTCATAAGTCGTTTCAATCGCCTCGTTCCATTTGGAGTTTCGGCAATACGTAGTTGGTCTGTATTGGTGTGGTTTTGCACTTCTATTAAGTGCTTTTGGGCATGAGTTTTTATTATTTTCCGAATGTACCATGGAGGGTTAACGATGCACTGAAGAAGAACTGTATCGTTCGCAAATGTTGCTATTTTGACATTTTTGGGTTGGGTTCCAAGGTATATATATATAGGCTCCTGCTAATATTTTTGTTGGATTGTGTAAACACGTTCTTTTTTAAGCGGAAGTGACGTTAGGTCAGATACGACTTCAGTGCCTCATGAAATTTTCAGTAATTCATTATGCAACTTAGATAGTTAGCCTTGTTGCCAATCCGTATCAGAGGTTCTGCCATATCAAGAAGAATAGACTATTCTGCGTACTTGTTCAATGGTAGACTGTTTTATGCTAAAGGTCAATAAAGATGACAGGAAGTAAATATATTGGCTGATATGTTTTTTCGTTCGCTAGTATACCTTGCTTGAGGGTCATTGTAACTTCGGCTGCCTTCCACTGTCGTGGGACATATGTATTTAAGCCGGAACTATGGATTTAAAATGTGTTCGAATTTTATTATGCCTTGTAAGAAACCAGGTTTTATTTCTCTGTCATCTGCTCATCGAATAAGGCAGTGTTTTCCAAAGGATCTAATAAAAATTATAATTAATAGCTATTTAGTTTAATGTCATTCTATATATTATATTTAAAAATGATTTGCTGTTCGTTGGTTGAGACATCGTTGGTTGAGACATCGTTGACATCACTTGAGAACGGCTGGGCCGATTTGAGTAATTATTCTGTTTAAACGTTCGTAATAGTTCGAAACAGGTTGTTACGGATAGAAAAATTGGAAAATGGTGGGTTTATCTATTTTTTGGACCGGGCAGGTTGCGCTGATGTCGAGATACGTATATTTCGATAAATTGTATTTATGGTCCGATATTCAGAATATACTACGTCAGCCACGTGCAAAAAAAATATTTTTACAAAAAAGGGGCCGGATTTCACATATTTCACAGGAGCAGAAAAACACATAAGTGTAATTGAATAAACTAAATTGGTCGTGTAAACATCAGCCGAAATTGTCGACAAATTTAACACCCACAACAACGAGTGCAAAGGCGAGAAAAAGCAGGAATACATTTTGCAGAGAAACGTGCAGAAGAAAGTGGCGAAGAACGGAACCAATGTCTTGCCTGTACGAGGATTCTAAGAACATCACGTAATAATGGAGCAGATGTATGTAAATCGACGTTTGGCTGGCAGATCACATTAACATTATCGCTATTTAATCGCATTGCATTGAAATATGATCCTAAATTCGGTTCATACGAAAGCTATGGTAACATTGATAAACAATGCAAATTTAGCACGCTCAGGAAAAGTTGTTTTACCAGCATTAAATCAACCACCAGAAACATAAAAAAAATCATACTCTGACATGGTATCGAAGCTGAAACTGGTGCAAGAATCAGCCGTGAAATCCGGCTTCCACATTTTTAAGACTAAATCAATAAGCATCAACACACATAATGGAAGTTTTCGGTTGATGAAATATATCTGGAAGAAGTGCAGTCTTTCTGTTATCTGGGCAGCGTTATCTCGTCGACAAGCGGCTCGAGTGAAGAAATTAAAAACCTTTATAAACCCAACCCATGTCTCCGAAAATATTTTGGCCAAGCACCATCGCAAATGCTGATTTATGGAGCAGAACTCAGCAAAAACCAAGTGGATCGGTGATGTACTACGAAGGCAGCATGACGATTTAGTAAGCACTGTCATTGACCCGCAAACACCTGGAGATGATCAAGAGACTAACGCAAGATAGATCCGAATGGAAATGTGGCACTTTTTGATCCCTGGAACTATTACATATATACATACATATGTACGAAAAATCCAAAAAGTTTAAATATTTATTTATGATATTTATTATAAATATGCAATATTTAAATAATTATTTTGCCTAGCCTTGTTCATTACAAATAAATAAAGAAATGTCTCCAAAAGAATTGATTCTAAAAGACTGATTCAGACGATTCGAAAGCCATTACATATTAGTTGTAGTTACTTACTTACATAGTCAGTTATGTTAATTAAACTATTTTTCACTTATTTCCAGATAAGGAATGTAACCTTACCGTCTCAGTACAAAATATTACAGCCTCGATCGAGATGGATTGGACAAAATCTTTTGAAGTTACGAACAGAATGTTTATATTTATGGTAACATACGCAGTTGTTAGTGGTTTGTGGATTGTCACATCATTGTTCATTATAGGTGAGCCGTAATCAACCCACTGACTGAGGTGTTATAATTATGTGAATAATGTAAATGAAATTTTTATATTAACTATAGTTACAATATGTTGTGCAGTGACAAAGACAATATTAGGAGTTTGTTATTGGCCATGGTTCCTGCTTATAATTGCCGGAAGTATTCTAGATGTTGTCGCAACAGGATACCATATACATGATATTGTTCATACTACGGTAATAAAAAACATTTTGTTGCTTTCAACTTTTCAATCCCATAACACAAATATAAGCATTAACCGAATCTTTCTTTAGACAGCAACTGAAACATTCCTCTATGTTGGCGCTACAATTGACCTAAACATACTGACTATTTTGAAGAGTTTTGACCCTTACTTTGTAACACCTGCGATTGTTATGACGTGTGTCAGCTCTCGAGTGGTATTAATTTGGTTACTCAACATCTTTGGTTCCAGTTTTTGCCTCTCGTTGTCGAGAGTCTTAGCGAAAAGGGTAAATTGCGAGTTTAGTTCTTAGTTTGTTTTAATGTGTTATGTTCAAGAATGTCTCTATCACTCTAGGATTCTTCTTCGAGCAGGAGAAATAATTTGTCTCCGTCAAACACCTCCACAGTTTGCACACCAGTACAGGTGTATGCACAACAACAGGCCCAACGACAAGTTCCATCACAGAATAACGAACAATACCCACCTCCCCAAATCAAACCAAAACCATTGCCTATTCAGCCTGCAATGCAGCAGCCGTATCTGTCGCAGCCACAAGGGTTCAGCAAAAACCAAAATATTCAGCAGATTGAATGCAGTGCATATGAGCCAGCTCCTCTAGCTTCTCCGTCATACTCATATGTTGTAAAGTCAACAACACCTGAAGCCCATGTAAGCAATACAACACAAGCTAACGATCTACACAGGCAAACAAGTGGGAATATTGAGAATATGACTTACCGCAATACAGAGACTCATCCAGATCGGTTAGATTACCCATCAACGCCATTATCACCAACGGCGCCACCACTATCAGCCGATGTACAGAAAACAACATCTCTACGACTTTCGGCCTCGTCGCCACTGAATAATCGTTATTCTGCAGCCGAACAGTATTCCCAAAGCCAGAGTCAGCCACAACGTGTAAGTGCCGAGTTGCGAAGTCAACTTCCATGGTCTTACACAAACATGCAAGCGAAACCACCAGCACCACCTCGTAAGCCCCACGTACAAATCTATCCTGATATTCCAGAATCCGATTATTCTGTTCATTCGGGTACAAAAGAGTAGCGAACAACTTATGACAACGAAGAGAAGAATGTGACTCAGCAACAACAACTATAACAGTCATACTCCAGGTGGTAGCTGCAGCTTTGTAATTACAAATGTGATCAGGATAAATAATAAAATATACTAAAGTTGTAATGCCGTTGAATAAACACGACAAAAAAAAACATATACTTCATATTCATTTTAATATTGTATTAGCAAAAATATTGCCTCAACAGCCCTTTGTAGCTCTATATTCAACACACACAAATGGTTTGGCAGTGTAAATATTAACCACACTAGAGTTCACTTAATTGCCACATTAATCATATTTAAAAATGCGTTTACTGATTTGAACTTAATTCAATTAAGCTCAATGTTGCAACATTTTATAATGAAGTAATTACTAATAGATCACAGATCCAATAACTCTAACTTCTTATTTCTATGCTTTTCAATTTGAGCCAGAACTTCGTTCGGTTCTAGTTCAAGCTTTTTGTCGTCCAGATGCAGTTCCAGTTTCAGTATTTCTTGAACTGATTTAGCCCCAACAACGACAATTAAAGGAAAGCCCATTCTAAAAGAATGTGAATATTAATATGAAAAATAGTTTTCTAATCTATAGTGAGGAGGAATACCTCTTCGCATCCAACAGACGTTTCCCAATTGTTAAGTACTTTCGGTCATCATTCAATACATCGTCCATATTGTAAACATCAGATAAAGAACGCAAAAACTCTGCTTCAATCGTGTCGGCAACTTTCTGTTCCTTGCTTCCTTGCTTTGGACCAATGACACAGACATCATAAGGTGCCAGAAGTGTTGGCCAACGTATCTCAGAACTGTTTGATAGAACTTCTACGGCTGCTGCCATAATTCTGCTAATTCCGATGCCATAACATCCCATTATTAAATGCTCTGGCTTTCCGCTCTCTTGCAAATATGTAGCACCTAATGGCCGAGAGTACTTGTCGCCCAGTAAAAAGGAATGCGCTATTTCAATGCCACGTAGTTCTTTCACTGATGAACAATTGCACTTTGAACACGAAGTAGATGACTTGGTCGACATTTCTACATTTGATGCGTAATTACAATTTCTGCAATAAACAATGCGGTCTTCTCCGGTTGTGGAAATGTAGTGAAACTCGTGAGATGTGCTACCACCCATCATTCCAGCACATGCTTCCACTGTTAAATAAAGGACAACACCATTAGACTGGGTAGCAGCTCGGTAAAACACTTACCTTTTACAAACGGTACTTCCAGCTGTCGCAAAAACACGTTGTACGCCGCATTTACTTGTTCATATGTGTCACGTGCATCTGCAATGTTTCGATCGAAGGTGTACAAGTCTTTCATAACAAATTCCTTAGCGCGAATTAAGCCAAAACGTGACTTTAGCTCATCACGAAATTTTGGGCCCACTTGGTAAAGGCGCAAGGGCAGCAATCGATATGAGATGGGTGCCATGGATGCTAGCATAGACGTGACAGCTTCTTCATGTGTCTGCGCATGGCCAGAAGAAATGTAATATTTTGAGGTATGGATTGTGGAGGAATGAAATTACACTCACGGGACTCAGCAGGAATTCTTTGCCGTGCCGATCACGCAGCATGAAGAATTCTCCTATGTCTCCATCCAGACGACCTGACTTCTTCCACAATGACACAGACGTAAGAGTAGGCAATGAAATCTTCTGACCATTTACACTATTCATACAACGGCTCACTAGATGAATACACTTGTCCAAAGCACGCTGAGCCAGAGGCATGATCTGGAATGTGCCATTGCTAGCAGGTTTTATAAGACCCAATTCAGTCATAAGCTATAAATGAAAATCGACTCATTCAGACAGAGCATTACACATAAGACATTACTTACTAACCTTTTGACTAAGTGACACTGCATCCACATTTTTAACAATAGCATTTTTTGGCGTTACCAACACAGGACAAAACACTTTTGAAGCTTTATGCATTCCTGAATTTCAGATTTCACCACCAACTCAAAAGTGCACATAACAAATAATAGTAGCGCGCACCAGGGCAGCCGTTTTCAATTTTTTATAGTAGTGAAAATTTAAGAAGAAGTAGTTTTTTGAACTATTATTATTGGTGATATTAATAAAAAAGAAACAAAAACATATAATTTACATATTCATATACAAAAACAAAACACATCCAATTCAATTCAATAAATATAAATACATACATACATATATAAAAACACAACTTCTAAACCTATATAAATTTTTTTTTTTTAATTTCAAAGGTGGAAATAATTTTAATCAAAAATGTGATATAGTACGATATTTGAATTTTAGAATTCAATTAATACAGATCAAATCAAACAAATTATTTGTACATTCGTACATCATATAGTTTTAAACGCTTACCCACTACCGCTGTAGCGTAGCGGTAGTGTGTTGGGCTGTTGGCCAGAGTGTCCGAGGTTCGGCAAAATCAAAAAAAATGGAAAAATAAAAAAACAATTATGCTACACGGCACCAATAGGTATTGGGAGGCAATACCAAACCTACAAGAGTAAAAATTGCCCATGAAAAGCTTTTCACTTCGCCGTACGGATACGGCATAAAAATGTAGGTCCCTTCCATTCATGTACAAATATAACACGCACAACATGAGTGGATGCGAAAACTTTGGCCTTTGCGCTACATGCGGTCATAGTCGCACTGATAAACTGAAGTTCATTGTGGTAAAGGCATAACACTTGCCACAATGGCTGTCTATCTCTTTATCGGTGTCCTGTGAGATTGCATTCCCTCTCTCATTCTCCCTCCTTCTTCCTCCCAACTTCCATCAACCTTCCTTCCATTCAACACGATCCTCTGCATTCATAGGGGTATACCATGTATGTTTAATGTATCAATAAAATAGTAAAAAAAATAAGTAAATCCTTGGAAGGATCATGCTTTTAAAGTTTCTTCGGTAGCAATTTCTTTTACAAGCATAATTGAGCTTAATTGTGATAAAATTCTTTCAGTAGCTTCACTAATATGCGGTAAACACAATAAATCACCAATAAAGTTTTTTAGATGAGGATACATAGGAAGTTCCAAAGAATTTTCCAATATAAAGAGAAAATGCCAGCATACATCGACATCTTCTTCCTTTGTAACTCATCTGTTTCTTCATCTTTTATAAGGTTTGGAAACAAACATAAAAGCGGAAGCAAAGTTTGACCCTGTCCACTTACGTACTCCAAATCGAAATAAACAGTATTTCTGCCAAAAGGCAGATATATACAGCTCTAAAAATTTAATGAACACGGCAGCACTGGCGCGCACAGCTGATAAGCGCTGCTGTTTTGTTTTGTAAATTTTTTGATACACCATCAACGTTTCCAGAAATGTTTGGAGGTTGTAGCTAAAATTAAAAAAAGCTAAAAATAGCAACAGAAAAAATTCTGTAAAAAAGAAGCTACTTTATTTCTAACATTCACTTCAAAGCTGTATTTGTAGTGCTAAATAGTACAACAAATATTACAAACATAAAAATTCACAATAACAACGTTAACAATCTGTAAACTTTTTACAGAAATATGACAAATACTGCAGATCGTGAATACCGCTAATATTTTGTGGAAAGCGTGAAATATATGACAGCAAATATTGTATGTATGTATTATTCTAGTAAAATTTTTGTAGATAAAAAAGTAGCTGGGAGCAGTAACACAAACTTGGTAACTAAATGAGAAACAAAAAAGCTAAATTTAGTTACTAGAAGCTAAACTAACCACACTGTATACATTTGATATTTTGGGACCCGAAGTGTTTCCAGACAAATAATTCAAAATGCCCCATTTACTTAAAGAAAATTACCACTTTTTGAGAAAATTTAGCACCTTTGAATTTCAACAACAATTCCGTAGACTTCATATCGCTCGTATGTTGGAAAACAGCCATAAATAAAAAAATCGAGCAACATCGACATCATGTTACCGTCCCACAGTGGATGCATTTGCTTGAGAGAGCAACAAAAATATAATAGAGATATAGATCTGAAATTTTGAATATAAGTTTTTGGCTAGGTGAGTATGTATGCTAAAATGGGTGTCGTGAATAATAATTAATTGAAAAATAAAAAAATTATTGTTTGTAAATATTGGGATTTTTTATTCAAAATTTACAACAAATCAAATGTATGTATGTATAAAAGTAATAGTTTTACTTATTTAAAAATATGGTTGCAAATATTAGTAAAATAACACATAAATCATATATAGCAAAACAGCTGTGGGTTTAAATTAATAAGTTGACAAAAAGATTAATAATCAGCAAGAGTATATTATTTTTTAAAAATAAAAAAGTAAGATATTACCTGAAAAAAATATTATATAAAATACTAAAAAGATATTAATACCATCTCCCATATAAGAAAATAAAAAGCGTATATAGCTTTCGCGGCGTAGTGGTAGTGCGTTGGACTGCGACGCAGAGTGTCCGGGGTTCGAATCTCGGCACAGGCGAAATCAAAAAGTAGAAAATAATTTTTCTACATGGAACAAATCTTGACGGGCAATGGCAAACCTAAAAGAGTAAATATTGCTATGAAAAGCTTTTCACTTCGCCGTTCGGACTCGGCATTAAACTGTAAGTCCCTTCCATTCATGTACAAATATAACACGCACAACATGAGTGGAGGCGAAAAGCTCGGCCCAGGCCCTCCATGGGCTGTTGTGCCATTAAAAGTAAAGTAAAGTAAATAATCTCTAATTCTTTGGTATGTAATTAAAATGAAAACAATTTTTTTATGCTAAAACTTAAATCCACACCGCTTGATTTTTCAACTAAAATTTTGAGGACTAGAAATTTCATCGCCATTATGGTTAATAAAAATGTTCTCTAAACGTTTTATATGGCCCATGAATATTTGGTGGGGTTTTTGAAGCCTTGACCCATTAACCTGATCTAGGTTCTGTCGTTACACAAATTCATTTAAACTTAATTGTTTTCATTATGAAACCAGCCACATATTCTAAAGCATCTACGTGAAGACTTTCAAGATCATTTAAGCTATGGTGTTGCTCATTATTACTGGATGTATCTTCGCTTACCATCTCCGATCGCCATGAAATCAGTTGCCACAAAATGCATTACGCATACTCTGGTGTGCTCTTTAGTGACTTATTGCCGGCTGCAGTTATTTTCTGACATTTTTTATATTTTTTTCTGTATATTTTGCTGGTTCTAGCGGATTAATCTATTTTATATATATATACTTTTATTGATTTCACTATAGACGAGACCACATTGTTTCAAAACAAATGTCGTTGTGGCTGTAAAATTTGACATTTTCAAAAAAATATTTGTTATCTTATTTGCTTCTACAAGACCCAAATTTTTTGTGGAAAATATTGCGCTGCACTTAAATATAAAATTTATAGTTAATGAAAACAGTTTGATTGTGCTTTGTTTTTGTAGCATCAATCCTGTGTCATGACAAAATTCTTTTCAAATTTGATACAATCCTTAAAAAGATAAATCATTCGAAGTCACAACAGTGGTCGCTGTGGCGTAGTGGTAGTGCGTTGGACTGCTACGCAGAGTGTCCGGGGTTCGAATCTCGGCACAGGCAAAATCAAAAAAAAAAGTAGAAAAAATAATTTTTCTACACGGCACCACCTCTTGTCAGGCAATGGCAAACCTACAAGAGTAAAAATTGCTATGAAAAGCTTTTCCTTCGCCGTTCGGATTCGGCTTTAAACTGTAGGTCCCTTCCATTCATGTACAAATATAACACGCACAACATGAGTGGATGCGAAAAGCTCGGCCTAGGCCCTCCATGGGCTGTTGTGCCATCAAAAGTAAGTAAAGAAAAGTCACAACACAATATTCTACCATATAAACAAAAATTATTGTTCCGAAAATTTGTGTAAAATCATTTACTTATTTACTAATTTTATTCACACGACCCAATGTCTTAATACTCTGTTTTAGAGCTTCCACACGATACGACATGCAGTTTTCATGACATGTCTTAAAACTATTTCGTCTCGTCTAGAAGCAGCTTTTCGATATTCACGATCTTGCATCATTGCAAATACAAATATTGATTGAATACAACATATGTATATTTGTTGTTGTGAAAGCAAACTAATTTTACAAATCGTATCCTACTAAATTTCACTTCTGTACTTTTTCAATAATGCGTCTTTAAGATTGTGTGTGTTATATTTGTACATTAATTGAAGGGACCTACAGCCTTATGCCGAGTCCGAACGGCTAAGTGAAAATCTTTTTTCCTTTTATTTGTCAAAAATTCTAAATGCCTACCATCGGTATTACACCTAGTAACAGTTGCCGCGAGGGCAAATGAGTTCTGCGCTAAATTTAATATCGCTTTTCCATTTTACATGGGAAACAACAACAATTTGTCTTGTCCGCGCAATTGTTGCCAGTGTAAAAACGAATAAATTGAAAAATTGCCTCTGCACCTAAATACTTTTCCCAAGGTTGCAATATTGGAATATAATCAATACCGAAAAAAATATTTGTACCTAGAAAAAAAACGTACCCAATTTAATATGTTAATACGTATTTCTGCAACAGTGAACCAAATAGTTGAATTCGCCTTGGTAAAATAGTGAAGTGTGGTGGGTGACGAGGAGATTTGTGATATTTTCTAAAATGTTTAAAGACATGTACAAACAAAGCGTGAGCAAACTGAATTGCCAGGAATCTCGCCGGAATGCCCTACTCCGAGAACATAAAGAGAAACGAATGCATCTGCAAGATAAAAACCGGATGAAGGCAACTATTGGTGCTAGCGCTACAAAGAAAAACCATAAGCGAAAATCACCTCGCACCTTCGGAGAGAAATACGAGGCTGATCTCAAGTTACAGTTATCTGAGTGGATGCGTGAGCGACCTGAAGAATTATCCGATTGGTTATTAGTGCCTTGTCCCTGTGGGCAACGTTGTATGGTTGTTGCTCACGGAGGTCGTACAGAAATGTACAATAAGTCAGGACGTTTAAACTTTGCGTTCAATTCACTTTTGCCAGGCGGCGGACCATTTATACAGAAATCAATTACAATACTCGATTGCGTATACACTCAGCGAAACGACGAAGGAAAAGAAGGCACATTTTATGTACTGGACGCACTTGTGTATAACAATCAAGATCTTGTAGGTTCCGAGGCAAAATTTCGTTTTTTTTGGATACGATCGAAAATTACGGAGAACGAGGAGTTAGGCAAAATCAGCGCTCGGAATGAAAAGTATTTCTTCTTGCTTGAACATTATGATTTTGAGAACACGCAGCAAATTTCGGAAGCTTTGCAGCGCTACCCAGTATGGCAAGACAATTCTCCAGAGTTAGATGGTTTTCTTTTTTACCACAAAGAGGCAAGCTACACAAGTGGCACGACGCCTCTAGTTGTCTGGCTTTATGCTTATATGGTACCTGAGTTACTTGGCTTACAGATAAGCTCTAACTATAAAAGACCTTCGGAATATGTGGATGCATTGCAGTACATGGATGAATTCGATAATCAGTTGAAGCAGAAAATGAAACGATTAAATGCCAAAAAAAAGTTGGATACCGCCAACGGAAGTACAATTACTTCCAGAATGAATGAGGAAGATGTGGAGGACTCAGCGTTGCTGTCACTAGTAGAAGCAGAACGTAAACTTGAAATGGAGGATTGTTAATGTGGGGGTGGTGGGTAAATCAAAGTGGTGAGAAAAAGGTGGTGTTAAAAGTTGTGGAGCTTTTTGTCGCAGTTGCGCTTTATGAAATTAATGCAGCCCAGTTTGTAGATTTCTGATTGAAGGGTGCAAATTTTCTCGATACACAAGTAAAGAATTTTTCTGCTATCTCTCGTCACTAGCGTTTGACGAAAAACGTAAAAATTAATCCAAACTGATGCATTGTTAAGAAATCAGTGATAATCGTTTGAATTATGGTCATTCAACGAAGTTGGAAAATTCTAAGTGAAGTTGGCTCAACGTCAGCCAATACTGCATCCACGGATGTAACAAGTAGATCTCCTACTGGACTTCAATCCAGTTCATCTTCAGACGATTCCAATTCCAATTGCTCAAATCAAACAACACATTCTATGGTTACGAGTGTAGCTAGTCCAACATCTAAAGTGGATGCGCCACCATCAACAATCACGAGTGTGGAATCTACGGTTGTGGTAGGTAAAATTATTATGAATAATGACACATGACACAGAGGTCGCTGTGGCGTAGTTGGTAATGCGTTGGAATGTTACGCAGAGTGTCCGGGTGCCATTAAAAGAAGAAAAGAATACATGTGTATAAACTAAAGTAATGTATTGCAGAGGTTTGTGACTACACCTTACATCGCAGAGACAATGCTACAGCGATTAAGACAGCGTTTCAGCAGTGCTATACCCACTATGGTTGGTGGCGTCGGAAATGCCGGTACAGAGTCTGCAATGCGCTCGCTTGAGCTGCTGCGTATAAGTGTACAACAGTCCTTTGACTGCGAGATAAATGAAGTTATCGAGAAGTTTATGGAGGTACTATGGTTACAAGTTGTAACACTTATTAAAATTACCTTTTCATCTTATTTAGAATTATTTCATGCCCGCTTTCAATAACTTAAAGGAAAACTTAGGCCAAAGTGCTGTTTCCGATGATATGGTACGTATCCTTCAATGGCTTAAAAAATGTACGGTCTCGTAAATTCATTTATACAATATGGGCTAGAAGATAATGCTATAATGTGAATGTGCCGTATTGGTGTCAAGTGTCATTGTGATGTGACATCTATGTTGTAGACAGATAGGGAATTATTTGACAACAGGCAATGGAGCTATGTATATACAGCTCGATCAATGATGGAGATTTTAAAATGCAAATCTCCGGGCCGATTTGGTGATTTGAACTGGGTGGTTATTTTCCATAAAAACAGTCTAATTTTTTAATTTCTAACAAAATTGCTGTCAATTCACATTATGACATTACTTTTGCCCTACCTTATATGTTTATTTATTTATGGGTCAATTCAATTCACATTTTGGGATATCTCTTCTCAAAATTTTAATAATACTTTTTTAACGTTCTGTATATTATTGTTTTATTCCCCTGTAGCTTCAAAAGATGTCGTGTGCGCTATTGGAAAATGCAAAGGGCCAATATAATGTGTTTCGAACTAAGCCCTCTTCACAGACTGCATACATGGTGACAAGTACTAATATGAACTCCGTAACTGAAAATGCTCTGCGTCTGGTTATAAAAAACCCGGTGGCAGGTATACCAGAACCTGTAAATAATTTCTTCACAACAACATTATCACTGCCTGGATCACAGCTGCCGTCTATTACTGAAGTAAAACCTAGCCTTACGTTGGCACCTTCACCTGGGTCGGAATCTTTGGAGCAGGAACAAAAAATACCCTTTACTTTTGGTCCGGCGCGGCGACGTATCTTTTGGAACATTGCACAACTCTCGACCGCAACAAAATTCGTACTGGATGTTCAGGCGAACCAAGCTTTCGGTTTTGGTAACGATCGTAAAGATCGTTTGGCCACCAAGCACTCGGAGCTACTTCGATACCTGCCAAACAAATATGATCGCAACTGGCTAGTATCACAGAATATAATTTCGGAAGAAAATCGAAATGCGCGCTTTCTTTTCTTGGTTTATGACGAAGTTTATAAGTTAGTACAATCGCACGAGTCGTATCGCACAAACCCAAATGTCGATTTGACGCTAATGTTTACGTTCACTGTGCCCGATCAAATTATTCGGGCTATGAAAAGTTTCTTTACGGATCTCAATGAAAAAAGTAATGGTCTCATCTCTAATTCGTCTCCTAATAACAGTCATCTGCGGAACGCATTGCTTCAGGGTTTGCAAGCCAGTAGTACCGTTAACAGCGGGGAGACTAGCACATCATTGCCAACATCTATTCCAACTGGAGGCTGCAACATTCCTGTCCTTACGTCCAGCGAAGTACCGCCAGTACAAACAAAGCCAAAAAGCACGTTAAGCTCTTCACATGCAACACTAACAGCTCTCCTCAATAATTCTTCTGGCACCATTTAAATATCAACACACCTTGGGTGTCGTATTTACATTTATAATTTACACCACATACCCACATACCCTCGAGTTCTACAAAAGCCTATACACATATGTTTTTTCTTGCCAAAGCAAAACGTATAAACTTATTTCCAATTTTTCCTGTCATCTATTATTTCTGTCTCCTACAATGTCTTTTTGCTGTAAGAAATCATCATCTCAAGTCCAATTTCAACCAAATTTTAAAAGCAGGCCGCTAACAGAAAAGTTTTATGCACGGCATTAAAGTCTAGAAATACCAGATCACTATAGAAAAAGCGTTTCTTACTACGGCAATCAAATTGAGCAACGTCAGAAATATGATCCAAGACAACGTGACCTTGCTCCAAAAACAGAGAATCAAGTCTATGGTTGGTTGGAAAACTTAGCCTTACGTTACAAAGGTGATCCCTACGATGAGAAGATCTTTCTACATCCACGGAAAATTGATTCAGAAATGAAGATAATGGGGATGATTTCTAACGATGTGATGAAAATGCGTCGCATGATTTCTAGCAAGAAATGAAACTTAATTAATACACCTAAAATGTAATACATCTTAAGGACAGACCCTTAAATATGTTTATAATACATACATATATAATAATAAACAATCTTGGTATAGCAAACATACTTTTTAATGCGTTTTTTCAAGGCCATTTAGAATGGACAATAATAAGTCCTGTAAACTAAGATTTTAGGGAGCTGAGCATTCTACGTACGATAGTTTCAAAAGCAATGTGTTGTGTAAAGTAGCGAGCAAAGCATAAACAAACAAAAAATGCTGTTCGCTGCTTTGCCGCTGTTTCAACGAGGCAGTGTATAGGTAAATTTTCTGTGGGGGTGTTATTTTTTTTCAAAAGAAACATAATTTTCGATTTATAAAACCAGTTTTCCATGCATTCGGCTAAATATAAACTATTTGGCGGTTATTTATGCTTCCGAAGTGCAGTCAGATTTGTTTGGTGTCAACAAGAACGAAGTTTCAATCTGCTCATGTCCAGCATTACATTGTACTAAGGAGTGAGATCGAAAAAATCGGATAACTTTGAAGGACCACTGCTTTGAAACTCTTCAACTGAATGAAAAAATTCAAACAGTAGGCTTTGCGTTGGAGAAATTCTAATGAAATACAATCATTTGTTTTTTGACTTTTCTTGACTGGAAAGACGCGATTTAGTTGTTGAATTATTTCGGGAAAATCCGAAGTGGGGCCAGAAAACCATTGCAAATAAGGCGAAAGTTCCAAAAAATACTGTCTCGATGATTCTTAAAAAATTTAATACAGACTTAACAGTTGCTAGAAAATATGGTTCTGGGAGGAAATGCGGTTTCGTGTCTCCACAAAAGGCGAAGAAAGTCGTTGCTCTCTTAGAGAAGAATCCAGCGTTGTCTAATTGAAAATTGGCGGAAAAAGCGAGTTGAGTTTTTAGATGGTAAAATTAAAAAAGATACGGGCCTTAAGACATACAACGTGCAGTTAGTACCCGACAGGAACGCTACTAAGAACTTGGTAGCCCAGAGCCGAGCTAAAAAGTTGAAGACAGATTTTTTCCAAAAATTCGATTGCTGTGTTATGGACGATGAAACATACGTGTTGTCTAAATTTTCTCAATTGCCTGGTCAAGAGCTTTACACCGCAAAGCAACGAGATGGAGTTGAGGAAAGATTTAGGACAAAACAAAAGTCCAAGTTTCCGAAGAAGTTTCTGGTATGGCAAGCGATTTGTAGTTGTTGGCTAAGGAGTAAAAGTTTCGTAACAAGTGGCACTGTTAACGCCGAAATTTATGTGAAGGAGCGCCTCCAGAAGAAAGTATCTACTTTCTTTTGGCCTGATCTAGCCTGCTGCTACTACAGTAAAGTAACCCTTAAATGGTTCGAAGACCAAAACATCAAATTGGTACCAAAAATCGCCAACCCACCAAATTGCCCAGAACTTCGGCCTATCGAGGGATATTGGGCTCTAGGAAAAGATTTTAGAAATAAGTGGAATGCTGCCGCCAAGAGAGTCTCAGAAATGACAGTAAAGGCGCTATTGGCAGGCATACCGGAAAAGCTGTCCGAATTCTGTAAAAAACAACAAACAAATTAGTTTTATTGATAATTTTATCAGTTTTTTTCAAAACTGTTTATAGTTTTTTATTTGCATAAGGGATTTTAATGCTAGGACAATTTAAAGTTATCCGATTTTTTCGATCTCACTCCTTAGTATGCATGGACTACAAATATTTTTAATCTTTTTTACTAGTTGCAGGGTACTATGACGATATTTCCAGAACAACAACATTCGCAGTAGTTTTTATCAATACACAGGGTGTACCCCTATGAATGCAGGGCATTGTGTTGAATGGAAAGAAGATTGATAGGTGAGAGGGAGAATGAGAGAGTGAATGCGATCGCACAGGACACCGATAAAGAGATAGGCAGCCATTGTGGCAAGTATTATGCCTTTACCACAATGAACTTAAGTGTATCAGTGTCGACTATGACCGCATGTAGCGCCAAAGGACGAGCTTTTCGCATCTTCTCATGTTGTGCGTGTTATATTTGTACATGAATGGAAGGGAACTACCATTTTTTTTTTTTTTTGGATTTTGCCTGTGCCGATATTCGAACTCCGGACTGTCTGCGTAACTGAGCCACTGACAGAGCCATCTAGTGACTTCGGAACGTAATAGAATATAAACTACGAAAACTACGAGAATAAATAAACAGTATAAACTAAATAATCGATTTAATTTGATTTTTTCAGTTTTTATCCTTTACTCTCTCTTTAAAATGAGCTATTAAATGGCCCCTGTGTCATCTACTTTCAGAATTATAGTTATTTTAATTTAAATACTTACGCTAATAAAATTATATATCTACATACAAATGCTATAGTTGTTTTCTATGAAATTTTTGACTGCCAATATTTGGTATGGGTATGTATAATTACCCATATCTGTGGAACCAGATGAAGTAGGAACAAGTTATATGTATATAGTACTATCTTGTGGAGCTTATCGAAATACAAAAGGACATATGATATAAAGAGGTTCGATCACTGGACTGTGCATAGTAAAAATAAAATTGTTGCAACTTTAGTTATTAAATTCACCACTTAACAAAACATTTAAAAATTATTTCACAATTACATTAAACACCCTGTATTTAATACTGTCGAACAGTGACTCTCCGCATTCCGCTGTTGCAGTCGAATTTATAGCACAGATTTCATCGCTGTCACGAACATTACAGAGTTCTTCTAAGTTTCCAAATGATATTAGGTCATGTCATTAGTTACCATAACCACGAACTTTAGCAATACCACAGACCTCAAAGCTTTTTCGGTGTTTCTATCCTAATACATTTCGAAGTCGCTAGATGGCGTGGATGTTTAATAACTAAATATTTGTGTACACCACCGCAGATCACTACACATGCGTTCATAAACATGTACGCTTGCCTTGATGCGTATGTATGAATGCGATTGCTGTTGTTCTGGAAATATCGTCACAATAAGTATTCTTCTTTTTTTTTACAGATCGGTATATGACGATTCTCGGCCTAACAACAAGCCGCAAAAAATCTTGAAAATCTCAGTAACTCTACCTGCGATAATTCAAAATGAGCATGGATGATGCATGAACCCATTCAATATTTTATATTAAAGATTTTGAAATAAATAAATTGTAGTTTTCGACTGCCTAATAATCTTCTTTCAACACTTTCAAAATTTTGCACCATTTTCGCCATTTCCCATTCCCATTACATTAGATATTAAATGAAAGAATTGTGCAAAACATGGACTGGAGTTGTCCTGACCTAGACCCCCACTGTTGGACACAGGGAAAAGGCCTATGTTGTTACATAATTCGGTAGACGGCGCCGACCGCAAATGGTTGTAAAATGTGAACAGCACTCGACGATCAACCAGCAACAGCAACAGCAACAACATGCTAAACAATGAATATGAGAATACGGCGCATTCAATAAATGTAGACGCTTAACACTTCTTCCTCATACCCGTATACATATTATGTACCTAGCGGCAGACAATTTGCAATCCACTATACATGAGCAATGCACAAGCAGCAGATTTTTTATGAGTTTACAGTATTTTCCACAACAACAATAATAAAATGAAAATTAGATGGAAATTGTGTTCCTATGTGTGTGTATCAAAAAGTTGCGATACAATCGATGTGTGTACGAGTACATGTGCGTTTAAATCTGGCCAAATGGTTAACCATTGATATTTTGGAACTTGCAGCGAGATCGCTCAGTTGGAGAACGAACGCAGCAGTATTCAGTGGTCACGGGGCTCAGTACACTGTTCTAATATCATACTTACATATACATATAAACAAATTGTACGAAGCTCAAATCCAACTTACAATCATGAGTGGAGTCGTTGTGAGTTTCGTTTATATTAATGCATAATTATATTAATTCCTAATCAAATTTTATTGCTTATCGTTTTGAATAGGATGAAGATCTTACCCCAGAGCAAATTGCTGGTAAGTACTTGGGATCGCTACGATTAAAATATACATACATATATTGTATTGTATATTGTTGTGTGTTACTCTCTTTGCAGTTTTGCAAAAAGCGTTCAACAGTTTTGACCATCAGAAAACTGGGAGTATTCCAACTGAGATGGTGGCCGATATTCTGCGTCTCATGGGCCAACCATTCGATAAGAAAATTTTGGAAGAACTTATCGAAGAGGTTGATGAAGATAGTAAGTGACACAGATTTTTCCCTACGTATGTATGTGTGAAATGATTTGGCATTGTTATTGATCTCTTCAACAGAATCTGGACGTTTGGAGTTTGAAGAATTCGTGCAGTTAGCTGCAAAATTCATCGTTGAGGAAGATGCCGAAGCTATGCAAAAAGAATTGCGAGAAGCTTTCCGCCTGTACGATAAGCAAGGCAACGGCTTCATTCCAACTACCTGCCTAAAGGAAATTCTTAAGGAACTCGATGATCAATTGACAGAAAAAGAGCTCGATCTCATGATTGAGGAAATCGATTCCGATGGTTCTGGCACAGTCGATTTTGATGGTAAGTTTAGAACTTAGTGAGTTGAGTGTAAGGTCAAGGCGGTCGAGCGTTCGTGTGTATACATAACTTCCTCTATAAATAGTTCTCACTGCATGCCGAACGCCATGTGCCATGTGCCTTGGATGAAATTGATTGTAACGGCGTTTATTTCATTCGCAGCAATTAAAAACATTTCATCGTACGTACAATACATACATACGAGTGTCTATGTAGATACATATACATATATGTAAGTGTGTATGTATGCATATGTGAGTAGGCAGATAAAAAAATTTATTTTTGAACTTTTGTAGCTGATGCGTCGAGTTTTTGCAGTGGTTTTCGCTGCTATTAACAACACGGCCCACTTGCCGACCAATAGACGCTCGCACGTTCGCTCGCTCTGTCAATTTGAAGTACGCTCTCATTAGCGGCATCTATGTAAATGGCTATGTATATGCATTTCATTTATTTACAGAATTCATGGAAATGATGACCGGAGAATAAATGGTAATGCTGTCTGCCTTTTTTCTCTATGTCCGTCAGCACGTTGGCCACCATCAGGAGTGTATGTATAGACGTTCCGTACATACGCTCATCGAATGCAGCAGTTTTATTTTTGGTTTGTTTATGATTTCAATGAATGACCCCCTTTTTATATGGAGCGCTGAATTGCGGAATGTTTTGATACCAACCCAACACCCATTTGATACAATTTTCTTAGATATGAAATATAATACACATGTACTTACAATACACACAATAGCTTCTGATTAATAAAGTATGTAAATGTTGTCTGTGCATGTCGGTTGTTGTTTGTTTGTCACGCCAATTTGCTTCCAAATTTTCACTTGCGGTGTTGATAATAACGAAAGAGGGAGCGTAAAGCTCGCCGCTCTTTTGTGAAATATTGTTTGATATTAGCGAGTGGTAAGCGTTTTTATACCTTTCAGTATTTCGTGCTTAATTGTGCTAAATTCTACATATAATTGATAAAGTCTTATCATGGGGCCAATGCTCTGTTGTGCGGGCATACTGCAGAGGAGTGGAGTGGAGAGTATTCTGTTTTGCGATACACCTGACGATGTCGATGAAGCTCTAAGCAAAAGCTTGAACCGAATTCAGTAAGCGTATGGAGGAAGACCTACATATTTGTACAGTTCGCGTACGCAATTTCGTATTCCGAAAATTAAATTTATCAAAATTGCTTGTGTCGCGATCTGTCTCTGATTAGATGACTGTTGTGTTTGTCATTGTTGTATCTTTTCGATTGAACTGCTAAATAGTCTACTTATACTTCCTACCATGCCTCACAGGTTTGTCATTTTAGTTCTAGATATTGTTATTGGAGTGGGGATATATTTGCTTTTTTGTCGGTAATGTTGTGGATTTATTTATATTTATTTTATATTACCGCAATAATTTCAACAAATACGTGAGACGTCTTTCGAAGCGTAAACGCAGTGCCTTTTCCAATCACATGCTATGTTAAAAACGTATTAGTAGTGTGGCAAATGTAGAGTCGTCAATACTGCAGAAGGGATTTCTATGTACGCACCCATGCATTGAATTCAGTCGAATATATTTAATATTATTGAATTGTTAAAAATAGTTTATCATGATCAACTACATGAAATATTAAAGGATACAAGAATTTTATATATTTTAAGGACGTCCACATCCACAAGACACAAAACACATATTTTTCAAGAATTTGAGCATTCGAGAATACAACATGAGAAATCAAAACCGGAAAATATTTCGTCTCTGAATTAGTTAATCAGGCAGTAGGTGGACGAACCATGCAATTTGGAAAAGAATTGATTTTAACGAAAAAGTTTGGACAGCCGTTTTAATAATGTATGTATGTGTGTAAATACCAGTCGACCAACGAGTACCTGACTCATTACTCGTTTCGAATCTACAATGCGATACTACTCGAGGTAGTTGCATTAACCCTGTACTGCATGTACATATTTTCATCCCAATGGAAAAGTTGGTATATGTTGTTTAGTCGAGCCTAAAACAGTTTTATAAAAATTATTTAAAAAAAAATTTATTTCAATATTTTTTAGAAGTTTTTAAAAAATAATCAAGCTCCTCAAAATCGAATAAAATATAGTTAATTTTTAACCAAAATGAGCTTTTGTACTTACTTCATTTAATAATTTAAATATAAAAATAATTTTCCAAAAAATTAGCATTAACTCTTGCAATTTTTTACAGATTAATAATTTTTTGTTTATGGTCACACGAGAGCAATTGAGCATGTTTTAGTGTCTGCACCAGGATACTGCCTGGCATAAAATATTGCACACACTTCTCCCATCTCTCGCAAAGAAATTCGTTTTGTTTCGTGTGCTTATTGTACTTGTTCAACAATGAATGCTAAATGCTTTCTCGGTAATTATAATATTTAAGTAGATATATGTACATAGGTATGGTTCTGATATATAAATTAAACTACAAATTTTTATTAAGTTATGTTATGTTTAGCAACAAAAATTTCTGCACCTTTATTATGAATGGCATTTATCATACTTAACTACAATACAGTTTCAGGGCTGTTGTACTACTGCATGTACTGCACAGTACAACCAAATGTACTGTTTTTTCTTCTTCTATGCATTACCTTGTATTATGTTAATCGTCAGCTCCATTAGTGCTCCAATTTGTATTTCATATGCAGCTCTAATTTGTATTACATATGAAGATTGGCATTTTTAATTTTTTAAAAACACAACACATACTTTTGCGACAAATTGGTAGCAAGTAAAAATATAATTTTAAGAAGAAACACAACATTTGTACGTTCGTTTATTCTTATTTCCGAATTTCTACTAAATAGCAAATCATGCTTTTTTCCACCGCGATTGGTTTTGGAAGATACACGTGACTGAACAATTTCCCCTTTACAAATCATATGTTTTTTTTTATTTTTATGTGTTGATTTTTTCAAAAAACCTTTTTCTTTAATTTCGTTTTTTTTCTAAAAAATTATAGTAACACTGTGTAAGAACACACTGTAAGAATTATCAAAAGAAACAAAGTCACAAAAGAAATTTGCCAACACAAGCAAGTCTGTACCAGTTCCCTTTGTTATTTCTATTAAGTTTGGCTATTTTCCGAGAGATATACCCGGAAAAATCATTATTCAGCGGACTCATATAAAATCTTAAATGCCTCTCAAATTCATACATAAGTGAGTAAACTTGTCAAAATTTGTATTAAAATGTTTACGTTCACACAGTTTACAAGGTTTAAGATGCATTAATGAGTTTACAATTACTATTATTATTATTATTTTTCTGTTTTATAAAATATATTTGTTCATACATTTCCCAATTTCCCAAGAAATATGTATTGTATAAATGTTGAAACACAATTTAAGAATACAAACTATGGAATATATGTATACTTAGTATTTTTAAACCATTTGACAAACCGTTTGACTCGTTCCACATACGCGGTTTCATTTTCTCTTCTTAATTGTGTGTGCTTTTGCTTAAACTACAGATAAAAGCAGAAGCATGAGATTGAAAGAAAAGATGATACCTCGCACGTGGAAAGAAGTTGTGTTGTCAGAAGGCCATAGGTATACATGTATGTTTGCCACCTATGTATGTACCCATGTACATATGTATCTATTGTCGTTCATTATAACAGTGGTCTAACTTCATATTTCCAAAGTTTGCATTTAGTTCACTGTTATTGTGAATTAGTTGGTGGATTCAGTTACGTGAGTGAATAAGTATCGCTATCTCGTATGTATGAAAGGTCACAATGAGTTAGCTCTCTGTTATAGTGAAAGATTTAATAAATCCCGTTTGTTTTTTTTTATAATGGACGACACATGTGTATGTATGTATATTAGGGTGGATTGATTTTTTGCTTTTCAAATGTTTTTTTTTAATGATTTTTAATGATTTTCTATTCAATGTGCCATTGAAAACTCAAAATTTCGATTTAGAATTTCTTTTAATTATGTTCTCAACACACACGCACGTTGCAGTTATGATTTATGCAAGACTGTGTTTTGCACACACACACACACACACACACACACATTAATGCAATGCATTTGCATTTTGTTTTGCAACTCTATACATACTTCTATCAATATATAATATTTCCATTCACTGTTTTTCAATTTGGAGACAATTTTAAATTTTCAAATGGCATTTTGAACTGAAAATCATACAACAACAAAATGGAACGAAATATTTTTTCTTCAAGATTTTTAAAAAATTAATGACTAAATATTATCCATACAAATCGATCCGGTCTAATGTATAAAGATTAGACCGGATATCCTATAGTGGAATACACTTGAGCCAGAACAGTCCCTTGTTATACCACATGGTTGGACCTACAGTTTAACTGCGGTTCCGAACGGAAGGGCGAGCAATGTGTTATCCCTTGGTGGTTTTGCCATTTTGCAAGCTCTGAGGTGTACTTGTACACTTTCACATAATTTTCATTCGCCTCATATCGATGAAAAACACCGATACCGATGCATCCAAGTATGTATATCGCCCATCACTAGTACGCAGTATGGAAACGATATTTGTACTCAGTATCGAATTGACATCTACCTATGTTCGAGCATTGAAAAGTCAGTTCAGTAGATTTAACTTAAAGTGAAGTTACTACCTTGAAGTCAATTCAATTTTATACCATTTCAGCTAATTTACTTACACACATGCATAAAAAACGATAAAGCCTATAAAGAACTGTAGATCTTTAAAAATATGATCAATATTTTGCTGCAAGTACATATAAAAGTGGAAAATATTTTTCCGTATTTGTAAAATCTTGCAGCGGTATTTCCAATTTTCTGGCATAGGGTATGTGCAAATATTGCTGCACTAGAAGTTTCTAAAATTTGTGTTTGTGAAACATCTTGAAATCCGCGCTTCAAAATGTGACTATGTATCACATTTGCTAGCCTTCGTCCATTTCGCTTGTCGATGCTGATGATTGTTCAGAAGACAAAATATTTTACATAAAATATGCCTAAGAAACGTTATCAAACCCAAGGGCTTTAAGACGCGGATATAAAAACAAGCCTTTTACACTATTTCCATTCATGTACAAATATAACACGCACAACATAAGTGGATGCGAACAGCTCGGCGTAGTCCCTGTTGGGCCTGTTGTGCCATTAAAAGTAAAGTAAGTTTTACACTATGATAAAAGATGGCACTGAAGAAGGAGCAGCAACATCTTTACTAAAAATGTGTTTAAAAAACAAGTTGTTTGGCAAAAGTGGAAAAGATTGAAATATATTTTGGGTAATTAAAAAAAATAGTATTGCTAGAAGTAAAGAACGGATAAAAATATTTTAATGTAAAAATAGTGCTCGATTCTTTCGGAAAATAACAGATTTTTAAAAGTATCGATATCGAAGTACTCGATACGCTATCACTATTACAAGCTATACAAAATTTAGATTAGGTAATTGGTTTAATGCTTTTTATTGATTAAAGTGATATTGAAAAATTAGATTATTGAATGCAATTTGTTAATAAAAAAGCTTTGATGAATTTATGTATTTCAATTTTGGGAGGAGCAAGCAACTTATTTGATTGGACTGTATATCAAAAAGGTATCTTGGGGTTTTGTTCATAATACGCTTTTACAGTTATTTACAACTAATCTTTTGCTTGTGTCAAGAGGTAGACTCTCAACAGATATGCTAAGATTACGAATGGTTGGGAAAACCCTTTTACGACAATATATACTAGATCTTGATCAAGAAAAAGATGAGTTCGTAATGACAACAAAGATTGATAATCTTGCTAACGAACTCAAACGCAGATACATCAATATACAGTGAAGGACAAAAGTATGCATACAGCACTGGATTATGAGTTTCTGTAAGGTTCTGCAGTTTTATAAAGAATGATTATTTATTGATAAGAAAATAAAAAAATAACAAAACTGAACATGACAAAAGTCTACATACAGCAAAAATCTATCTTAGAATAAACTATTAACCATGATTGACAATATTTTATGCCACTTTCAATATTTAGTGGTTCCTCCTTGTGCTCAATAACTGCTTGCAGTCGTCGTGGCATTGATTCAACTAAATTCTTCTAAGTTATTTTAGCCCATGCATCCGTTAGTTGACGGTCCAAGAGCTCCCAAATATGCTCGATCTGGTTTAAGTCCGGGCTCTGGGAAGGTGAATTTAGTTGCCTTGGAGCATAAAATAAAAGACGATCTTTAACAGTGTGTGCAGTGTGTTTGGTGTCGTTGTCTTGCTGGAAAATACATTGATTGACGCAAACTTTCCACAGATGGCTTAAAATGTTGTTCCAGCAGACTTTTATATTGGAACCGATCCATAAATCCTTCAACAAACACTATCCTACCGACTCCAGATGCTACTATCCCTCCCCAAACCATAACGCCGCCGCCGCCATGTTTGACAGTTGGTATTAGATTTGTTAGCTCTAACGCTGTATTTTTCTTCCTACAGATTTTAGCCCGACCATCACTTCCGAAAATGTTAAACTTCAATTCATCTGCGTTTCCAAAAGTCCATTCACTTACTAATGTAAGTCCGCAAATTCAAGTCGCAGTCGGCGGTTCTTCTCAGATATTAAGGGCGTTATGCTTGGTGTTCTTTGCACTGTTCTTGAATGAACACACTTGTTGGATTATGTAGCGATGTGATTTGCTAACTTTGGAGCACTAACCTCGGGTTTTGTTTCACTTCCTTTAGAATCGAGCTAACATCTCTCCGAGAAAGTTTCTTTGGCCGACCACAGGGTAGTTTGTTTGCTACAAAATTAGTGTCGGTATATTTTTTGTAACAGTCTGGACTGTTGCTCCACTTAGATTTAATAATTTTGCAATATCGCCATAAGAATTATTTTCCTTCCTTTGATGGATAATTAATTTTCGTTTGTCAATTGAAATCCCCTTTTGTGGCATCATTTTGCAAGAATAATTAACTGAACTGGAGACAAAACACAAACTAAATAAAGCGTGCTCTAAGGTCATAGTTATGCTGGTGTTCGCTGTTCGGCGAACACATCATATTTTTCTCTCGGGGTCGGTGTGGTGGTTACATTCGAGTTCGTTACTTTTGCTCAAAATTCAGGTTTTTTTTATACGAATAAACTTTAAACAATTTTATGAATATAGAGAGTGAAATTATTAAATTAATTGAAAAATTAAGCAAATAATATAATTTTTCTTCAATAGTTTTATAAATAATATATTTAATATTCACTTTAAAACACTAAAAACATTCGCAACTTCGCTTTTCTGCATGGTTTTCCTATATTTTCCATATGTTATGTTTATGTTATGTTGCTATTGAATAAATCATAATTTTTTATAAAATGTGATAGTTTTTTCTTTTTTAGGTTCTTTAGTTTTACAGAAATTAAAATCCAGTACTGTATGTAGACTTTTGCGCTTCAGGGGAGAAAGGCGGAATAAGTGTTATGAAAAGTGTTGCAATAAGTCCGATAAGTCTGGAAAAATACGTAAACGTGAATAGCAGAATACATATTTGCAAGCAGAAACAATTTCGTTGATGAAGATGCTGAAAAGTAGCGTTGGTAGAATTGGATGGACTTGACATTAGTGATGTGTGGGTCTAACAAGATGTTGCTACATGCCACACAGCTGGTTAGACAATTAATCTATTGAAAATAATTCAAACAATTGATTTGTTGAAGGGGAAGCTCAGTAATTGTATAATCTTGAGAAATGGTCTTGTGAGTCAGGTCATTGGTTTCTGCCAACAACATAAGAGGAGCTTAGGAACAATATCAAACGCAAAATTGGCAAGAAGAATGGTGGAAAATTGGCTCCAAAAAATCGATCACCGCAAATTTGCTCGCGTTAATCAAATGACCGATATCGAATTGCATACTTAAATGTTTGGGGGAAATTTCAGCCCGATATCTCAATTATTCTGCGTTTTATTTAAATACAAAATTGTTATGTCCCTATTGAAAAACCCTTTAATTGTTTTAGTGCATCGAATTGGTTATTCGCTCCACTGGAGCGTAGCGCGCACACAAACCGTCGATCGCACCGCCATCTGCCGGCTGTGCCAGAAGCGGGCTTATCAGCTGACTGTCAAGAAAATAAGCAAAATGCAATACGTCAGAAGATGGACGCTGAGAAAGAGGAGACCAGGAATTTGGTAAGTAGGAAATATAGTGGCAAATTAGTTAAGAAAGCAGTTTACTTTTCAAATTTGCTTGGTGCAGCAAGTCGAGTTCGAGTGGGTGTTACGAGAGGAAGTGCATTCGATTTTGAAGCAATTGCGAGAAATTCTAATAGTGAGTAATTTACAATGTGATTTTCTTATCTTATACTTTCTATGTGTTTTTGAACTGCTGGTACTTGTTCCACAAATAGGAATGTGCACACCGCTTCCCCGTCCCTCTATACGAGAACGAAGGAAAAAAGACTGAGAAGTTTATACTATCGATATCGCCGGATCAGTTAAAGGCGATTGTTACTCTTACGGGTGACAGCATAACTCAGGCGGTGAGTGATCCTGACAAACATTTTAAGCAGTTGATAACTATTTTAATGCCTTGAATTATAGGATATTACTTTTAAACTTTCCAAGGCTCCAAATCAGTTGCAAAAAACTTCAATAACTCAAGATTCGCCTTGGAAACTGCAACAGGTGCAAGATGCCGCAAATCATTTACAACAAGCTATAAATCATATTGATGATGTTGACGACTCCTATCATTTCAAGTAAGGTTATAAAAGGCAGAAATATGTGAATACACTTTATATACCCTACACACACTTTTACTGTGTGCACCGAATTTGGTGTGGTTTGCTTCCCTATTTATTTTGATTTTGCCCTTTACGTATTGCATTGCCCATGTATGGGATGTAGGCGTTGCTGTTGCCCGATGTTGACAATTTGACTTACAATTATTCTGGACGCTATTTCAATGGTTCCCTTTAATATTACTCTTTGAAAATTTAACTAGTTTTTCGTCATTGATTCATATATTTAAGCCTCAGTTAAACGTATGAAAAGGGTAACAATACATTTTGACTTTTTATTTATTTTTGTTTTGTTTTTACAAGAAAAACAAAAACAGAAAACTCCAAAAGTATACTGTTATAAATGTTTTAGATGCAGTTTAGGTGACAAGGCAGTAATAAATTCAATTAAAAGTAAAATGCTTTTTATTTCTAACAAAATATTTTTTTTTTTTTTTTTTGTATATTCAAACCCTGGGTCTAACCCCTGTAAATACAGAGCATTGTGTTGATTGGAAGGAAGATTGATAGGTGAATGAGAGAGGGAATGCAGTCACAGGACACCGATAAGAAGATAGACATACATTGTGACAAGTGTTATGCCTTTCCCACAATGAACTTCAGTAAATTACGTCACATTTTTAATAAAATAAACGAAATGTCATTTAAGGCCTTTCTAAATGATGGCAATATGTGTCTACGAATTGTCTTTAGTATTAATTTATTTTCTTTCTTTCCACAGAACCTCAGATGAAGTGCTGCACGTTGTAGGTAACATTTTGGAGGCTTTGCAGCGTGGTCGAACTAGTCTGGTTATTCCCAAAAAGAAGCCTATTGACGAATTAATTAAGGGGCGAAATATGGTAAATGACATTTAGCCAATACTAGGCTGCAAATGTGAATATGCAAATTTTTAATTTTGAGAAAATACAATCTATTCGAAAAGGAAACTTTCGATTACTATGTCCAGAATGGAATTTGTATAGTGAAATGTATTTGCTAAAGGTTAAACAAACGCACATTAATGACTTTAGTAGCTATTTGACACCATACATACACCCATACCTCGGCTATTAACCATAATAAAAGAAGAAGATCAGTTATATGTACATACATAGTAAAAAAATGTTAGACAGATAGAAAAACAGGCATTATCCTGGAGAAAATTATGAAAATTTAAAAAGCGTCTGTACTAGTATTAAGGTCCAAAAAATTAAATTTTCATCCGTAGTTTTAAATATCCAGCTTAATGCCATTTTTATTTGAATTTTCATATTAGTCCGCAGTTTTTTCCGGTTTTTGGAAGCATTCATCATTCTATAACTAAATTTTATTTACACAAGTAATGCCTCTTCAGCCACTTTAAACAAAACCTATCTGAACTTCGATCGTGCAGAAAACTGCAATTTCAGCGTTTCATCCAAAAATACATTCGGATTATTAACAAAGAAGTTAATCATTTTCCAGAACATTTTCGGATTAATTTAAATTTTTCCCGGTCCAAGTTATTTTATTTGGACATTATTTCGGATAATTTTCAGACTACTGTCCAATTTTTCCGAGTAATGTGTATTTGCTCTCCATGCTAATGATAGTTACCTTCTTGGTCTAATCATTAAAAAAAATTTACAAGATAACAAAACATTTTCAGCCGGTAAAGAAGTGAGGTTTGGGTGTATTGTGAATATATTCTAATTAGTTTGATGTTCATTAGAAATCGTTGGCCCCAAATCTGTCAGAAGATTTAGCAGTGAGCTTCTATTTGCAAAGTCATAAGCTGATTATTGCTGTTTATCAGCTTACAAATATTCAGGGTACCATGCGTTTCGATTCGTGCCAAGCTGAAGCGTCTGTCCAATGGCTGAACGAAGTTTTGCTGATGTTCACTGCTGGGCTTCAGCTCTGTCAGCAGCTAAAAGACAAAGTGAGTGAGCAACAATGCAGGAGTTTCTAGCATATCGGATATTTTATTAGTGCTAGCAAACTTATATATCGTCATCACCATTTTAAAAAGCCCTAATTGTCATTTTGTTTTTTTTTTTTTTTTTAACAAAAACACACTTTTTTAAATACTTTTTAGATGCCATTTAGGTACAAAGGCATCAAAAAATTCAATTCTGAATCGTGAAATGCTTTATTATTTATAACAAAACTATGTCATTATGACATTTTTATTTCTCTGTGTAAAAAATAAACAAAAATGTCATTTAGGGTCTTCCTGAATGATGACGATATATTGACTCTATTTAAACAGGTATTCCTTTTCACTTATTTCTTTATAATTTCAGATATCTGTATTTTCCGTATACAAAGATTTTACAGTTGGGTCCCGTTCACCATCGGCGCTATCATATTGAATTAATTGTTCATAGTAATTCCCTCTTTTTTAGTTAAATACCTTTCTTCCATCTTCCTTTCCTTCTTGTGTTTATCTTTTCTTAGATTTTGTGTGTATTGTAATAGTATCGGTACGATATTATCGAATATTTTTTTTACGCATTTTACGTATACACATTACGTACTCGTACACATTGTTTAGTTATAAGATCATTTTTGTTATTGTCATTACATGAAATACAACAAAAACATATACCGTGTCAGTACTTAAAATTATTGATAATAATTACAATATCTTATAACTAATAATTATATATGTACTAATATTCAACCTGGGCGCTAGTTGCTTAGAAATATGTTTGTTTGTAGATATTTTAAAATTTTTTATAAACTTTTATAACACCGAATTGTTGCCTTCTCTCTAGAAAATGTGAAACTGCGAAGAGAATGTTGTATTGGTTATTCTATTTTTAAATACAAATTTTATTATACATACAAATTATGTATTTACAATCTCACAAATTGCATTTTTCTATTTTTATATAATATTGAGCCAAGTTTTGTGGTGGAGTCTGTTGAAGAACATGTGGGACTGTTGTTGTCCAATAACTCATATTTTGCTTTTTAACAAAACCATTAAGCCAAAAGTGAGCTTCGTCGCTGAAGATGATTTTTCGATGAAATTCAGCATTTTCTTCAAACTTAAAGTTGCGACCACCGACTTAGAATTTCAGTAGTAATTTTTAATAATTTCCAAACTTTGCTCGTTCTTGAACTTCACCATGATAAAAATGTAAACCTTGAATGACATTTTGATATTGCCAGATAACAAAGCATTTAATGGTGCGCTTGTATTTAAATACAAAAGTCTTAGGTCCCTTTGCATAAACATACTTTTTTTTGCGCACGCATACTTATGAAGTAAGCGTTTTGAAATCATAGATCTGTAGAAATCAGTGTTGAATCAGATGTATATATTGTAGAGAAGTATACTGACATAAGATTAATTTGCTTAAAATTGTGATTTAAATTGTGTTTGGCAAACCTCACTTATATGGAAAGTACACGACAGATTCAGCCCATTTGAGAACCTCAGAACTCTTTCTGGCTATAGCAAATGTCTGCATCAACTGTGCTAAGAACAGTCCCTGTCATTCATCAGCTATGTATATTGTATTGGCGCATAGTGGATGCATATTTGCTGCCAATCATTTATGTGTATATACCTAAGTATCCTCATTTATATCATACTTGATGATAGAGAGCGCTGTACTTCATTTCCGTGACAATTTCCGCTATGCACGATCATCTTTCACCCTTGCGTAAATATAAAAATGATTCTAAAGATGTATGAAGTATAAAAACTTTGAAATTAGAAATTACGAAAGCAAGGGCATTACACTGGATACGTGTGTGTGTGTGATGCAGGATACGTATTAACTTATCTGCAGGTAATAATAAAATTTAAAATGCGCAGAAACGAAAATGAGAAACATGCAACAAAAGTATTTTCATAAATAAAAATATGCTATCGTTTCTAACATTTGTTTAGTAATTGATACACAATACAGAATCATTTGAGATCGTTCGAGATGCATGTCAAACGAAATGAGTGAGCGCCAAAACACTTTGTCCGCATGATCCATTTACGCCCACATTTACATTTACGTCTTTTTGATTCTCTTTTCTGCGCCTTTCCCCTCCCTCCTCAACTTTCTGTATCGCTCCTTAGCAGCCTCCTTAGTGCAACGCGTTTTCCCCTTCAGTAGCATAGCTACACCCCTGGTCGTACCACATATTTCTCCGTCGACGGTGCTAGCGTAGCACCTCTTCGGGCAGTCGTATGCAAAGAGCGGGAAATGTGTGTCCGCTGCGCGCATACATATATCATCAAGTTGAGGGGTGTTTTACGATAGGATTGCAAATCGATTGGTACTTACATTTTTTTATTATTCATTTGTTATGTCTTTTTCTACATTATCTTTATGATTTTTTAGGCAGATTCTGATTATTTCGTATTTCGAAAAAATCTTAGGTACTTTATTTTTATACTTCAAAAAAAAAATTAAGTTACTTTGTTTGGGCCAGGAAAAAACTTTTTTTAGCTCCTTATTTTGGCATCAACCTCAAAAAATCTCTGACAACACTGACATACTCGCGTATCTTGTATAAAGATGCGAACACAATGGCTGCGGCAGCGTCATTGCATCATGACAACAAGATGGCGTCCACAGCAAATTTTGTCACATTGTCTGCAACTGGAACACAATGAACGAAGCAACGACAAAATGACTTTACCACACACACTTCACATTTTCCTCATATTATTTATTTTACAGCGATAAAAAACAATAATTTGTAATTAAACACTTAATTAATTTATTTATTTTAAAAGCAAATAACATAAACAAGCTAATTATATAATTTCTTTCTGCTGTATGTCAAAATAGAATTAGATTGAAGTCGACGACAGCGGCAATTTTGTATTTAGGTGTTGACAGAGCTATTGCATGTAATTTCACAACGTAACCCTGTTTTGATCGCGTGATTTTATATCGAAAGCCAAATCATTTGGTGACCTCGGTGATCAAATTTTACACTCTCGCTCTCTCCCTCAATTTTTCATTTTATATTGAAGCAATAGCAACTCGTGCCCATAATGTGACCGTGGCCGTCTGTATAACAAGCCACTTAGGTACTCGTTGACGCAGCGGCAAAACAGTTAGCAGCATATATATATTTTTTTTTAACAGGTTTTTTAACAGGCATTTTTTTACTGGAAAAGCGTTCCCGTAGTCAAAAATCTGGTAAATGAGAGAGTAAATAGCATACGTTGACGAACGGAGACAAAATGAAATACCTTGTGTCAACAATTATACTTTTGAAGTCAAGGATTTCGTTTACCTAGGATCCAACATTAGCACCAACAACAATGTCAGCGGTGATTAACTCTTGCAAGCAGTGGTAACTATGAGCTCAGTTGGCAATTGAGAAGCAGAGCTCTCTCTCGACCGACGAAAATGACGATCTATAAGTCCCTCAACTTTCCCGTTCTAATGTATGGCGCTGAGACGTGGACATTGACCACCAACGATGCGATGGAATAATGAGCTGTATGAACTATACGCCGACACTAATCATGCTGAGCGCTCCGGATAGAAAGGTGATTTATTTATTTTGATCTCCATTGGAAGAACCAGGTACAGGTGGCTTGTTTGCATTTGGCCTTACCAGCAGGCGCCAGCTCGCGCATATCAGAGGTGACTGACGAAGCTTTATCGAGGCGGCAAAAACTATCATCGGTTGTAGTGCCAACTAAGTTTTCCTACAAAAATTGAAAATCAAATAAAAATTTCAAAATGAATATTCCTAAAGATGATGTACTCGTATGGTATGTGTACAATTTACATTTATTTGATTATTTTTATAATGTTTTTTATATTTTATTTTAATTTTGTAGAACCTTTTGACGACGTTTCTATCATAAATAAAACTTTTAGGCTTTTACTAGGTTTTTTCTTGTGCCACGAAATGGTTCACTTCAAATAGTTTTTGGACGAGTATGTGAAGACAGTGCGGGAGCAGTACTGGCCGTGTTCAATGATAAGACGGTAAAAATATACTTAGTTTATTCTCATTTGTTTAGACTAGACATAAAACAGGTTGTGATCTCTCACTTAGTATAAGGCTAAACCGATTGATTAGAGGGTAGCTTGATTCATAAATACTATATATATTGTATTTAGATTATTTGGTATTCATTCCAAACATTTCATAATAAATCGTAAACTACATCAATTACAGGCAGCACTTGCTATAAGATAATCTACCTGGGATCATAAGTGAACAGCATTAACAATTTACAATGTTTTTTTTATAAGCTTTTACAATTCTATTTGAAATGGTTAATAATTTCAACAAAACTGGTCAACGAGTTAATTCGGCATTGAGATCATCGCTGGCAAATTATATCTAACAGGTTGATTGGATCTTGGTGGTCGCTGTGGTGTAGTGGTAGTGCGTTGGTACTGCTACGCCGAGTGTCCGGGGTTCGAATCTCGGCACAGGCAAAATCAAAAAGTAAAAAATAATTTTTCTATTGCAAACCTACAAGAGTAAAAATTGCTATGAAAAGCTTTTCACTTCGCCGTTCGGATTCGGCATTAAACTGTAGGTCCCTTCCATTCATGTACAAATATAACACGCACAACATGAGTGGATGCGAAAAGTTCGGCCTAGGCCCTCCATGGGCTGTTGTGCCATTAAAAGTAAAGTAAGTTGATTGGATCTTGAGTGGGTGTTTTAGGCGGGACCCGACCTTGCATATGCAATCATCGCCTGCTACATACACCTCGGTAACAAACATAACATAACCACCATACAAACAAACAGGGTGAATGAACGAAAAATCCCGTGTAGGTATAAGGGAAAGAATAGAGAAGAGCTATTGCACTGAATTGAGTTAGAGAGTGAGTGAGTGAATAAACTTAATATGTGAATGAACGTCAGTGTGTACGACAAATAATGAGTGTTAAGTTAGGCACAATGTTCCGGGCCAATTGTTGATGTGAGTGAACTTTGGCAGTCGAGCTTGTTGACTGAAATCGAAATCGACGGTAAACAGTTTGCGACAACAGTGCGGAGCAGTTGAACGTTTCCTATTGTTTCTCGGCGTTCGTAGACGGCATATTTTAGGCACGTTCACACTATTCATCAGAAGCATTTAGGCAAGGCATTTACCCAAGGCAAGTGGTACAATTTTGTTAAGTGTGGCTCTTGAAAATATAAAACGAGTATTATGTATTTGTGAAGTGTAATTAAAGGCAAATGCAAATTGTGGGTATAAAGTAATTGAAATGAATTAACTAGCAAATTAATGACAGCGACGTAGCTGACGCAACAAGGGATTGAAGAGCTAAACGCGCATTGCCTTTCTTAACTCTATTGACAGCCACAATGTAGACTGAGGCTACGTGCAAAACCAGTTTGTTTTCATTGTTGTTTCGCTTGTATGTTAATTTTTAATACGCATGCGCAACAACACATAAATTTCGTTGCTAATCGCGTTTGACTGACTGCAGTGACCCTGGCCAAAATATTTCGTCTTTCATCTTTGAATTAAATACTACTCATACACATGTATATGTACATACACACACATGCATACATACTCGCATGTATGTACTCTGTAGTAATAATGCCGAAAATGTTCAAATTAAGCCGAAATGTAAGCACAAAGGGCATGGGCTCTCTCTAAGGCTCTCTAATGTTAAGTTTTAAATTTCTATGAGTGCAAATTGAGTTTGTGGTTAATCAGCAACAAAATTTAGATATTCGCGTGCAGTTCGGGGTGAATTAATAATTGTGCATTTCAGTTCTTTATTTTTCCCAGTCAACGATGGCAACAACAGAGCGTGGTGACGTCGTTTTAGTTACTGGTGGCAGCGGTTTCCTTGGTCAGCATCTGGTCAAACAGCTGCTAATGGAGAAGGTCGATTTAGGCATTCGTGAGGTACGCTCAGTGGACATTATTCCGTACAAAAACAAAATTGGTAGTGTATTTTTACCCCAACTAATCTATGTAAGCTGTTTAATGATATATTAACGATAAATTTTTATTCTCTCCTTGACTCTAGGCCACCCCCAATCTTTAGATTTGCGAACATTTGTGGCCGATATCTGCGAGCCCGACTCATTGAGTGATGCCTTTACAGGTGTCGATTGCGTTTTCCATTGTGCTGCTTCCCTTAACATACAGTATCCTCCTAACTACGACGAACTTGAGCGTGTGAATGTTGATGGTAAGCATATTTTAACTTAGACAAGTATGTATTTTAACTTCTTGAGCTATATAACTAAATTGTGTTCTGTATAGGAACACGTTCCGTCGTGGAATTGTGCGTGAAGCACAATATTAAAAACTTGGTGTATACAAGTTGCGCATCGGTTTGCTTGGTACCCTTCAAGGGCCACAGTACTTTTTCGCTCATCATTAATCAAACCGAATCAAAAGCAACCACCCCCACTTACGATGCAGCTAGACATCCTATTGAATTTGATAAGTCATTTTTGATACCTGGATATTCTTCTTCAAAACTACGCGCCGAGAGAATAGTGCTTAACTCGAATGGTGCAACATTGCACAATCAAACAGGTACGTATCTGAACCTCAGAGTTTTATCTGCTTTATAGCAGTATTCACGTAATTATTTATAGATTATCTCGCTACGGTGGCCATTCGTCCCGTACTTACCTATGGCGAAGAAGACACTCACTTTATACCCAATATATTCAGTTACTTGGCAAGGCATGGCAACACCTATCCGCGCGTTGCCGGTGCTGGTGGCAAACAACAATTAGTTTATGCTGGTAGATTTTCAAATATATCTTATTTTGCTTCCTTGTCTTGATCACATTCTTAATTGACCACTGTGTTATTTCTTTCCGCAGGAAATGTTGCTTGGGGTCACATATGCGCATACAAAACGCTTAAAGCTTCCCCTAAAGCTGTTGCCGGATTGCCTGTTTTCGTGACGGACGACACGCCTGTCAATGACGTTTCACGCTTTGTGCAGAAAATGGCCCTGTTGGGACAAAAATTCAAAGTGAATTTAACCATGTGGTACTTGCCACACTTTCTATTCTTCTTTTTGTCCTTCTTGACTGAACTATTCGTGAAGCTGTCATACCCACTAACAAAATTCAAGTTATCTTACTCATTACGTGCGATTGCGGCATTTACAGCATCTGTTCTTATGTTTAATCGTTTACGCGCCTCAATTCATATGGACTACACACCATTGATCGATAGCGACAAGGCAATGCAGCAGAGCGCTCAATGGTACGCGAAATGGTGGGAAGAAAATCTGTCGTCAAGGCAGAAGAGGAAATCGAATTGATTGATTAAAATTTTTCGATGTTTGATTTACGCTGTGGAGTTACTTTAATTTCCATTTTGTGGAATGGTTTTATTTCTGTATGTATATATTTTTGGCAAATAAAAATATTGATCTGGTTGTTGAACTAAAGCGGAGAATACTTATCTGATTGGAGTAGATATCTGTCGATACTATGGTTCTTATAGTTTTTCATAGCAATCAGATTTCAGGTTCGACTCCCGTCTTGGTCTTTCATTCCTACTGATATGAAGTGAATGAGAATTATAAGAAAGTGTAAAAGTACACCTCTTGGCAGAAATGGAAAAGCCACCAAACCACGATATCCGAAAAAATATTACATTACAACATTACATATCGAAAATTAAACAGTTCTTAGCTACTGAAATGAATCGAATTATTATTCTATTCAATAGAAAATCCAAATACTTTTTCAACAAGCCTTGAAGGTCATGGAATAAGTCTTAGTGCATTTCTTATTAATTTCTTTTAATAATTTATATACCAATAATATACTATATAAGTATTATAGTATTTATGAGATATTTTGAAACAAATAATTTTTGAAAAATCATTTGCCTAAAAACCGGAAATTAAATTTATAATGCATAACCACTATTGTTTTTTGGAGAACCCCACTTGTGTAAACAAATGGTCAGAGGTAAAAAATGTAATAACTTCAACAGTTATTCTCTCATTATTTGCCCTTACTATTTCGCGGATTGATGACACGTTCAAGCAGCTGAAATTATTTGTATATGGCGTCATGTGATTTGAAGCTCCACTGTCAATGTACCAGCAACATTGATCTAGTTCAGTTTTACACGACGTGTGAGCGCTGAAAGCTACTTTCCGACCCTTATCGTCACTAACTTTTTGCCGAGGTTTTTTAAAATGGCCAATTAAAACATTTTTGTTTTTGTTTGTCAAACTTAGGGTGTTTTTTCTTTACACTTAGACACTTCCACCGTTTCGATTTTTTTCGTAGTCACCATCTACAAGCTTCATTTTAATGTTTTCACCAGTGATTTTTGTTACTACTTTCTACTTTCTTCTACTTTCTAGAAGATAGTAAGTACTTTCTATACCCTTTATAAACGGCTTAAAATCGTCACTTAAACCTGCCAGCATTATCGTTCCTAGCCACTTGTCGCTTATATCAAAACCGATTCCGGAAAGTTTATTGGCAGTGTTTACGAGCTCATTTACGTAATTTGTCATAGATTCACAATTTTCGAGGCGTGCCGTGATCAGTTTCCGCAGTAAACTTATTTTTCGTGTAAGTCCGGTGTCTTCGTATAGATGCTGCAGTGTCTTCCAAACATCACATGCCGTCTTCTGATTTTGTATGTGAACGTATATAAAATTGGATAAAATTATTGTAGCTCGCGCCTCTCGCAATTTTTTCTCGTTGGTTTCTTTCACGGGATCAGTAATGCTTTTATGTAGTTTATGAGTATAAATTCCATGTGTGGAAATTTTCACTACCTCGAAGTTTTTCTATAGCGTGACTGTCTAAACAGCCATTTTCTTTATTTTACAACGAATGTAAAAACCGACGTTCAAACTACTCGCTTTTTACCACCAATATAACAAAGCTTAAATAAAACCTAACCAAGAACTTAATCCGCGTGGATCCCTGGGCCCATAACCTGCTGAATTAAACGCAGTTTTGGAATTCAGATGTGGTTTATTCAACGACTTAAAAGCGAGTGATTGATATTACAAGAGAAAGAAATAAAGAGATTAAATGCGAAGGGTTGCCAGAGTTCAATTTCCAACACAGATAAATGTTCCTTAAAAAAATGAACAACAAAACGATCGTAATACAAATTTTTTTTTTTAAACTTGAAACATTTGGTTTCTTTATCAGAAGTTAACAAAAATTACCAAATTGAAAAAAAGTTACCAAGCAAAGAAAAAGATACCAATCTTGGTAACTAATTCGCTAACGTAGAATTTGTTTATTTCTTCATATTTTGTTAGTATGGAATTGTATTCCGTCAGCAGCTTCACATCTCTCTTTGCGGTATCATTCACTACTTGAAGGTCATCGCAAAATGCAATGCCTTCCTTCTAATTCTGAAGCGACGCCCATATCGAAGAATGGAATGCCAAGATTCTGGCGGTAGACCAAAACGCTGAAATAGCTTTTCACATTATTCAAGGCATGCAACTCTTATTCTTACGTTTTATCTAGTTGAGATGGTTGTTGTCAAATGTGGTTGTTGTCGTGGTGATCGTAATAAATTATTGATAATCTTCTCTTGGCGTCGATAAAATAGCGTAGCGAAGAAGGCCATGGCAAGCGGCTCTTTTTCCAAATACCACGTATGATTGTAAACTCTATCCAATATTGCATCGGATGTTAATTTCCCAAATTTGATGCAAATGGTATTGCACTATTTCAAATGCAAATCGCACCCTAGCAACAAAAGTGGCATAACATAAAATTTTAAAATATTTTCTTTTCAGTCCAGCTAGACAAAATTTTCGGAACGAACACATGTTTGAAAGGTGGCATTTCAGGCTACATTTTGTGTGAAGACAGTTGTGAAAAGTTACATTGATTTGAAAATGAGTTAAATATCTGAAGGAATTAAAATCAGGAGATTAAATATCAGGAGAAAGCGAAGGCACTTAACATCAACCACATGACAGTTTTGTGGGTAGCGCATACTTTTCATATGACCTAATATATTCAGTATTTCGTAGCTACAATTTAGAATTTTGTGTATTTCAATTCAACAGTTTTTTCTTGGAAAGTATTGGTATGCTTAAAAGTTTCATCTACAGACAATTTTTGCTTTGTTCGTGTCTATCCTGCGCACTACAATACACAATTCATAATATTGTTAATACAGTGACCTTCAAGAAGTTCCAGATCCCTCACTTAGTTCATCTATGTATTCTTATATAGGCCAAGGATGACTGGTTCAAAGAAAATGGGTTTTGGCATTTTTTGCAAGTTTTGTAAGTAGTTTACCATCTATACCATCAAGATTTAAGTGTTCTCGCCCGATCAGATAAAAAGTGAATCTTCCCGAACTGCAAACATCTTTTCCAACTTCTTCTATTTGCCGATTTCGACTCATGACTTCAAATTTGATTAGAGTGTGCAAAATTGCGCGTTTCTGGTGATGCTATTTTTAAGACAATGTGCAATTTTGCGAAGACTTATACTCCTTACACATTGATGACAGCAGCTGCGTGAACACATGACTGCCAATTGCCGCCGGCTTCAAATGTCGCCGTGTAGTTATCTAGCATACTTGCTTACAATGAAAGCGACAGCAGCAGCAGCAACAGCACAAATTGCTTGTCAAATTAGAAATATTATTAAATTGGTAAATTCGCAACAGCCACAATTGTGGTTGGTGGTCATGGGGTCGTGTCGTCGGAAAAATATTCGTCTCCATAAGAACATTTTGTTATTTTTTAATTTTACATATGAGGTCGTGTAACTGCGGTCGTCAATGTCGGCATTCGTAATACATACTTAAGTCTCACAGCTGGATTCTTTCCATTAGCAAAAGCAGAATTAAAAAGTCGAACAGTTTTTTGAATGGATTTCCTATTAAAATTGCCTTCCTCGCATCAATCTTTTCATTTCGTATGAAGGGCACCCTACTCACTTACCAAAACAACAATCATACATATTTTGCCCAACGACTAAAATATGAAAAGGTCGCTACCATTTGGTTTTATTTTCCATAGTCCACATGCAAATAGAACACAATTGGTTTTGTTTTTTTTCCATTTGAACAATGTTCTTATTTTTATTTATGATTTTCTTTATTTACTTATTTATTTATTTATTTGCTTTAGATATTCCTTATTACTTAGTTAGTTTCATTTAACTTGGTTTAAAATCATCCAATATAACTCGTATATTTTTTTTCTTACACCTGTCTTGTATTTAATAAATTTTGTTTGTTTCCTTTGCTTTTTATTTCTATTTCTGTTTTGTTTGTTGTTTGCCTTCGTCCTTCTACTGCAATACTTATGTTTGTTTGTTTGTTTCTCTTCACATACACACGGCACGTTGTGAACAATTTTTGCTTCGTTTGTGTCTATCCTTCGCACTACAATACACAATTCATAATATTGTTAATACATACTTTCCCTTATGTTGTTTGGGCGATTTCTTAAACATGCTAATCATTTTTCTCAATTGGATTTTGGATTTTGTATTTCGGGTTTCGGGTTTTGGATTTAACTCTTCTCTGCTTTATTTTGTTTTGTTTCGTTTTGTTTCGTTTCGTTTTTTATATTTGAATAACTTTAAATTTAAATTGTGTTGTGGTGTTTTGGTTTCATCACTCCTCAATTTCCTTAGCTATATTTTTTTTTACCGTCAATGCGTACTCGTAATTACAAATAATCAGTTAATTCTGTTGGTTGGTTCGTTACCTTCTCAGTTCCCGACATTCGTCATGCAGGTTTTAGACTTTCAAGTATGTGTGTATTTATGTATGTGTGTGTGTGTGTGTGTGTGTGTGTGTGTGTATATTTTATAATATAATTCATTTTCTTTTCCAAAAATCCAAATTCTTTTTACAAATTAGAAATTTTCCACTTTTGTGTGAGTGTGTGTGTGTGTGTGTGTGTGTGTGAGTTTTACTGTTTGCTTATTAAAAATTAAACTCTTTTAGCTTTTCTTGAACTTGTTAAATTTGTGGAGCGTTTGCCTTTCACTTTATTGCAAGTTACTTAAATGTTTTTACATTTTTGGTATTATTTTTAAGTTTTCTTCTTTTTATTAACATCATTTTTTGGTTTTTGCTTTTGAGAAAATTAACAGTAAACTTTTCCTTGTATAGTTGTTGTATTTGTAGTTTTCAATTAACAATAATTGCCATATTTACACAATTATATCAATATTTTTATTATTTTTTCATTTCATTTATTACATTATTTTGAATTAAGATTAGCATGCCCACATTTTGTGTATTATGTAATTTAAATATATTTTTAGTTTCTTGTTTGTTCTGTCAATAATTGAATTTATTGTATCAATAAATTATCTTTCTAAATTTCTAAACTGCAGACGGATTAAAATTTAAATTGAGTATTTTTTCTACTATTTCCGTCGTTTCTTCACAGGGATAAGGAATTCTCGTGCGAAATTTAATTCGGTTTTCGTTTCCACTGTCTGAGGGGAAGGGGGAAAATGGGGAAAAGGGGGAAAATCTTAAACACCCGTCTGCAATTGCCTTTTATGTAAGCCCGAAAATTCCAATCAATGATTTTCGCATATATCTTTTGTATGTATATTCTCTTAAATATCTAATTTTTATCTTTTAATGTATAATTCATTGTTTTCAATATTTCAATATTTCAATATTTAAGTTTCTCTTAAAGTTTTACTTCTTAGGTTTTGTGTTCTTTTGTCGCTTTTGCTTTTAAAATCCAGTATAAGAAATCTATGAGTTCTTAATCTTAATCATTATATCATTCCTGTGTATAAAGTATTAAAAGGACTTTAATAATTTTTTTGTTGTTTTTTTGTTTTTTTTGTAAATACAATTTCTTTTATTCATCCTCCTTATTTTTAAGAAATTTGTTTTTAGTTATTATTTAGTACAGTGTAAAATATATATAAGATATTGTCAATATAGTGAAGGTGTTTGTCAGGAATTCTTCCACGGAAGAAAGCGCAAAGAATTCGATAGCTAAAAAATTGTGTCTCAGGCTCATGCGTGTCTGGGAAACACTTTCACAAGGTGTGTGTATGTGTTTGGTGTGAGTGTGTTGTTATGTAAGATATATACATACATACAGATGCAAGTATATGTATAGACGAATATGTTTATAGAGGAAAGAAGGCTGCAGGAAATTTACATACGAAGTTTTTGAAATGAAACGCAATTTAGTTTTATTTGTGTGCATCGGCAAAATCAAAAGAGATACTTCCATGTGTATGTACGAGTATATATGTACCATATGTATGTATATATATATATATGTATGTATATATATATGTATGTTTGTATGTATGTATGCATGTGTGTATGTATGTGTGTGTGTGTATGTATGAATGTAGGTTTTCGTTTCTAGTGTGCTTATTTATTTAACATTACTAACAAGAGAAGAAATGATATGTGTACTTAAGTAATTAAGTAAGTAAGTTTAAAAACGAAATATGTAAGTAAGTAAGTATGTATGTGATTTTATTCAATATTTTATAAAATCGACTACGCTTATTGGGTAAATACATAAATTGGCGTAGTTGCTCTATTATATCCACTTTTTCGATTTTGTTTTGTTTGCATTTTGACCCAAAATTGGCTCATAAATGCGGAAGGGACGATGGCAATAAGACAATCTCTTCCGTAGGAGATAAATTTACTCCAGGTTAAAGCTTTGGCGATAACGCTCTAATGCTTGGGGCGCTTCGTAAGTAAAAACTATACAAATTTAGAAACTAAAGTGAAGACACGAACCGAAATCAAAGTGAATTCGTGACCGAAACGATTCGTAATTTGTAAAAATTTTTAATATCTTAGATTTAAGTTTTTAATTGTAATTGACTAAAATTGATTTTGTTCTAAGGACGCACAATGCATGCATTATGAAATGCATTTTTTGAACAATCCAAATTAAGCGAACTTTTTTATATGTTCATTTCTTCGGAACTCATCTTGAATCGCTTGAATTGCTTGACTTCTTGTTTTTGCTTTTATTTCGGAAATTATATATCCTCTACGTGAATGTGAGTGGGTATGGGGGTGTGTGAGTGTGCTCATCACATATGTGCTTTCGTATATTTGTGTGTTTTGAATTGTTTAAAAAATATTATAAAAATATTTTCAAGCCTTCGTGTGTGTGTGTTAGTGTGTATGTGTGCCTTGTTTTTCATATGTCTACATACTTATGTATGTATGTATATGTATACGCTTACAAATGCATAATATTTTAACGATTTCAATCAAACACACTATAAATTATTTTTACTATTTTCTGGTTTCCTTCTCTCGGTTTACTTTCAATAAACAAATTATTCGCACAATGATGAGAAATCCACGTAATAACTTAATTCAATAAACTCTTTCTTCTTAATATTGTTGTGGTCTCTCATCATCGTGCTTTCTTTAGAAATCATATTTATAGATATACATATGTAGTACGCTTACTAAATTTGAATCTTTCGTTTCTGCTATTAGTTTTCAGTGTGTGGTTTTACAATTTACAATATATTATGCATTTATGTAATTTATTTCTATTTTCCGAGTCCAAGACGATCTCGCCATAAAGCAAATAAAATATCATATATCGTATTTATCAGACAGTCACAGTTTTTTAGTTTTTGTTTTTGGTTTTGTTTTTGTTTTTGTTTTTGTTCATTTTTATATTTTAATAGTTTTATATTCAATAGATAATAATAGATAAATATGTATGTATGTATGTATGTATGTATGTATGTATGTATGTATATTTGTATATAACATTATACTAATTGTTGTTGTTTTTAAATTTCTTTGCATTTCCTTATTTATAATCAATATGTATTTATTTGTTGTTTTTAATTATTGCTTTTAGAACATTTCTTAAAAATATATATTTTTTTGTTTTTGTTTATAAATTTTTGTTTCAATATATGTGTATATAACTGGTTGTTTCCTTTTCATTTTATTTATACTTATCTTCATCTTATCTAAATATTTTATATATATATATATATATATACTCGTATATATAAATGTATGTATGTATATATAGATATTAAATATTTAACTCAATTTCTTTCTCTTCCAACTTTGGTAAGAACCATTTACAAACGTGACTCCAATTTTAATTTTTTTGTTTTGTTTTTCGAGTGGAAAAGAATCGCTTATATTTATACCAAACTCACTTTTAAAGTAATAATTATTTCTGCATTTTCCTTTTGGCCAATCACTATGAACACTATCTAAAAACGTTCTGTTATCTTTCCATCTCTTGTGAGTGCTAATTAATGCGACAGCGCACTAGATATTTTATCCTGTACTATTTCCCTTTACCTCCATCGGTTTCTTCCCAAAGTACTGAACCAACTAAATGATCCGCCTTTTATGTGATATTAAATTCAGGTGTAGGCATATAGAGCAAGGATTGTTTATTGTGGATTGAAAATAACAAATAACAAACTACACAGGAAAATTGCTCTCTTGTTTTGTTCCAAGGAATCCTCGATCGAGGCTTGAATCAAATGAATAATAAAATATTTGAAGACTTTCCCTAATATTTAAAAACACATAAAAGCGCACCATTTAATTTACCCAGTACTGTTCCCTAACTCCTAACTCTCTATTTTATCCTATCTAAGCGCTATAACTTGGTTTAATAATAATAATAATATTGTAATATTGTTTATCCTTATTATTGTTTTAAACATTGTGCCTGTCACATTCCTTCGCCCTTTACCTATGCCAGTCGTTTGTTTGCTGGCTTACTTGTCTGTCTTTCTGTCTGTCTGTCTGTCTGCCTGTCTCTGTCTGCAGGTTGTCGGTCAGTCGATCAGTTAGTTGGATTATAACTTGTGCTTCAAACTCTCATTCAAGTACCTTAATATTTATTCATCTTATACCATATACTCGTAGTCAGTTTAGCAGTTACATAAGTATGTATTGCATGTACAATATACTTACATACATACCGTATTTATAATTGCATTATTGTGTCTGTGGAATTCAGTTGGTTTGTAGTTTTGTCTTAGTGTTTCTTCTTCTCTTTCATGGTATTGTTGTATACTTTATATACATATTTTATTTTTTTGTTTTTTTGTTTTTTTGTTTTTTTTTGCTTTATACAAACTACAGAGAATATCCATTTGAATCATCGGATGATGAGGCTCATTTGATTTTAGGGCTGTACTCGTAAGTCTAAAATTTTCAATGTGTTCGTTTGCTATTCGCACAAAAATAAGTTTAAAATATGTTTGTATGTAGTTATTGTATAAGTATGTATATACCATATTTATGTATATTTACTCATTATTAATATTTTTATGTATGTATATTATTATTATTATGTATTTTTGTATATAAGTAAGTAATGTGCTGCACTATTAAAATTGGTGTTTCAAATTATTAACATTTGGTTTCGATTTCGGTATTTGCAGATAATGCAATTACTAGGATTCCTTTTATATTTGGCCCACGACATTCTTCGATGTGTCTGACCCGGTCTGCGTGCTGGCCGGCCTGCCTTCCAGCCTACGCCTGCGATTGCCGGATCTCACCCCTAAACGAGGCGCAGAGTGGTTGTCACTGCTTCAGTTTTGCTTTTGGAATGTCTGGAGAATGTATTCGTTTTTGTTGTTTCTTTTGGTTGCTTAGTTATTGTATAAATAATTTGGCAAATTTCAGGAAAACGAATTCGTCAATCGTGTCAATCTCAAATAATAACAAAAATCAAACAACATATATGTGTATGTAGTTCGGATTGGACAAGTAAAGCTTGTGGTGTAGGCATCGATTTTTGTTCCTTATTCGTACACAAATTTTCTCCTACCTACCTACTATGTATCTATAATACTTAGCTTTTCTCGGTTTAAGTTCTTTTTAGTAGTTCTTTTTATTGTTACTTCGTCTTGCTCTTTAATGTAGAGAATTGCATTTTGGCAATGTCCAATTTAAACTTAACCTACAAAAATACTCGAATCTCAGTATATTTTCTTAACTATTATACATACATACGAGTTGTATGTGTCTGTATAAGTACGTAAATGGGGGTGGGAGCGGGTGGATGGGGATGGGGAAGGGGAGGGGGAGGGGGAAGGGGAAGGAAACGAGAACAATTTGCAAATAAACTCGTACAGTGAGTAGTTTTCAATAAAGTCGGCATGCGTACAAATCCGTAACCCCTGAAATTTTGTGTACAGTTGCAATTCGAGGGGTTTGCTTTAGTTAGGGAACCAGACATGGCACATCAAACTGCTTTAGTTGGAAAATGTCAATTTCGATTTAAATGCTCATTCAGAGCTCGCCAATCCAGATATCAGTTTGCCCCACGTGAGTATTTTGTTTTAAAAAGCCATTCGGGCTTTGGTATCACTCGAAACAACTGAGCTAAAACTGATCAAAATATTGTGGAAATTGAGAGTTTAGGTAAACATTGGTTTTGTCGTGTTAGTTGCCGCAACAAATGGTTTACTTTTCTGTAGCTGTTTCGAGAGTTGAATAGTAATTTTTCCGTGGCAAGGACCGAAAGTGATTTCACATAAGGACCGAAACGCGGGATGGGGCGTTACATTCGTATACAGTTTTTGGCACATTCTGTCTCATAACTCTCTTACAACTGTGCATTCCTACAATGTGTTATATGTATGGATAAGTAACTAGGTCCCAAGCACTACATTTGTTATTCATAGAATTTATCTCGATCCCTGATAATTTTTTATGTATGACCTTGTGAAAAATGGAATGGAACCTTACAATTTTGGCGATTGATTTGAGGTTGTCAAACATTTTAATTACATTTCCAGAAAATTATTAAAATATTATTGATGATGATTGAAAGATAAAGGATCACAGAAAATATTACAATTGTAATTATACCAAAAACTTTTTTTTAAGTGCTATAGGCGACCAAATATGTTTGGACTTGAACTTTACTCAAAAAATAGTGGAATGTTACACAAAATTCATTTGGTTAATTAAACAGAATAAAACACCCAAATTTCGACCAAAGTTGAACGGCTGTTTGCAACGCCCACCATTAGGCGTCATAGGTATGAACATGTAAGTACTTACATACTTACTCGTACATAAATTATCTGCGTTCGTAGTGAAGGCGATATATTTAGCTATGTATATCCGTGTCTTTCGGCCCGTCTGTCTACGAACGCAACAACTCGAGTAAAATTCAAGCAATCTCAACCAAACTTAGCAAAGAGTGTTACTGAAGAAAATGCCAAGGAGAACAAACTATATTCGGTATACTACAATGAAATAGCCTCAAGAATAACTGTTCTGAAAATAGTCAACTTTAGGCAATTGCCACGCCTGATTTGTTTCTGATTTGTATGGGAGGTAGGCGTGATAACATAAAGCGCAATATCAAAGAAATTAGTGAAGCGAATTAAACTAAGTAAGATCGTAGCACATATTTGAAATATCTTCAAAAATAGCTGAGGGGAAAATTGCCATTATTTGCGCATTTCCACGCCTTCCTGCCCTACAAATTAAGTCTTCAGAGCACAAAATCAAAAGCAATATCAATACAATTGAAAACCTGTATTAAGTTGTAAATAAAATTTGTGTGTTTTGAATGGGAAATTCATCTGGACAAAATATCAAAATTGATATATAAACTATAACCTCGTAGGTCTCTATATATTTTGAGAGACCACAGCTGACCGATCTTTTGTTTTAAAATGGTGAAATGTCATAAGGAAGGGGAAACTTTCAAAATCGTTAGAAAGAACTTTAAACAGAAAGAATATTCTCTATTCGTATAGTTGAAAGTGAATTGCAAAAGACATGAATAATAATAATATCATTAATTAATTCGGGAATAGTTTTTAAAAAGCGTAGACAAATTATTAATTAATATTAACTTTTTGGTCCATGCTTTCATTTTTGTTCATTTAAAAATGCCGGAGTCACCTTTGCCCTTGAATATCGAATTGGGTGGTGCTAGCTTTTGCCCGATTATCTATTGCTTTATTTGTTGCCTCTCCATTCATTTCATTTAAAATTGTGATTTTTACGCTGAGCGGAAGTCAAGATGGGATTGAGTTGGATATGGTAGGAGTTTGAAGGTTGATTTGTACGCAATCAACTAGCATTGAGCGACACTACTTGTGTGCACGATTCATTGATATAGAATGTTAATAACTGGCCGTTGTCTCAATGTCCGTTTGGCTTTCCGTTTGTTGCTCGTCTGCTTGCTGTCGTTGCCGTCCAAAAATATAAATGAACTATCAATTAAGTATGTAGATATAAATACATATGCTTTATATACACTATGCAGATATAGATTTTAAGTGTAATTAATTTTAGATTTTGATTAATCAGTTTTTTATATCTTGCTTTATTTTCCTCCGTATTTTCTCAATAATTTAAATAACACATTTCCCTAACTATTTACTAAAATTCAATTAAACAGTTTTAAACGTGAACGCAAAAACAAACTGCTTGAAATATCAACGGAAACATTTCATGTTTGTAAGTATTTGTATTGATTTTTCTGCGGTGTGTTTTTCTTTCATTTTGAAATTCTTCTCTTCTTGTTATTTATTTTTTTTTTAACCAAGTGTGATCTGTGCTTACCCACAGACTTATGTATGTAGGTATGTGTGTATGTATGCATGTATGGTTGTGTGTATGTCTGCGTTGTGTTTCTCCATTTGTATTTGATACCAATTTTACTAAAAGTTAATTCTATTACTTATTACTCGTATTTGGTTTTCATTTTCATTTTTCATATTTATTCCTTTTGTTGTTGTTATGATCGTAATAATAATTAATAATAGATAATATGCTTAGTAATTGATTAAAAATATTTTGTTGTAGTTTTTGTTTTTGCTTCTTGCTTTAGCTTATGTTTTTCATTTTGCAATTTTTGCGTAATAATCAGTATAAATATTTTTTGTTTTGCTGTTTAGTTTTTGTTGAAATCATCATCAAAATACTGGTTTGCTTTATCAAATTAGTTTGTTTCCTTTTTTTTTGTCAATTAATAATAATAATTTTATTTACTTATGATTAATTTCAAATAATATTTTGCTAATATTGCATCAAATTCTGTAAGACTTAATACTAGTGTCTCCGTCCTCTCTAAAGCAACTAGCAGGCAGGAGAAGAAGAGCAAACTTATCCTCGTACGATATGTACATAAATACGTATGTACATATGTGTGTATGTAAATGTATATACACGAAGGACTCGTATGTAGTACTCTTACATGCAGGTGTTCGTTTCGCCACACTTTACATTTTCATTTATCATTTATCATTTGTTGGAACAAACATTCATTGCGATTCTGTGATCTTTTCAGATGTTCTCCGGCCTCTTTGCCTCTTTCCCTCTTTCCCTCTGTCTCTTATTCTTGCTCTTTCTACTTCTACTTCGACTCCTACACCTCTTCTGCCAACCGCATTCCTGTCCGCTCCTCCTTCTGCACATGCTTTGAAACTTTTTTTGTTTTTGTGTCTCTCTTTTTGTTTTGTAATAAAATTATTTTGTTTAAATAGTTCTCATTTTTACATACTATATATGTATGTATGTATACATATATGTATGAATATATGTATGTATTATATTATATTTATAGTTAATGTAAATATGTATTTGGTGTGTTTGGTTTGGTGCAGGCTTCTGCTTAACGGATTTTGTGTTGTTGCGGTCGGCGCCACTTTTTAATGGTATCCATTTGTAAATGCCGCAGGAATTAGTGGTCCCTAAAACAACAGAGAAAAAAAGAAAACACAACAACAGAAACAAAACATAAATTCATAGAAAAAAGAAAAGAGAAGAGAAGAGGAAATATTCAAGTGATTCAAGTCTGTTGCAGGCTATAAAATTATTTGTAGTACAGAAAAGTCACAAATCTGACGATTCGAAACTATAAAGTTCTAATATTTTTATATTAATTTTATACTACAACATTTTTGGCCTATCTGCTATACGTGTACATACATACATATGTATGTTGTATGTATGTATGACTGTAGCTATATATACTTAGTATATAGCAGTATTAAATACGTTGCTGTTGTTGTTGTTGCAGTATACCCTCGACTTTTGCAAATCAGACGGCGCGCAGAGTTAGAATTGTAGTGTGTGCCTACCTTGTGCAACTGCTTATGTATGTTTTCAGTCTTATATATTAGCCATCGCAAAGTTCAACGAATAAATCTGTTCGGGGCGAAAGAGAGAGAGAGAGAGAGAGAGAGCAATACATTTTTCGCATTATTTATAGAGTCATGCCACACATTGTTAAGTTACATCTATTTATAATAGAATACCAAGTGTGCCTAAATACTCGTAGGTAAGAGAAGTTTGGAACGGCTCCCCAGCCGCGACATTTCCCCGTTCTAATAAAATACCAACTTTAAACTAAACTATATGTACAAGGATATTCCAAATCATATTTGTTCTTTTCTTCGCGATTGTCGTCCAGCAATTAGAATCTTTCACATTCTGTTGTGTAATATGGCAATTATATTGCGAGGACGACAGAAACTTTCCAAACCTTAAAGTCCCTTTCAAAGGCCTTGATAGTTGAGGTCAGGTTTAGGGAGAAAATATCCAACAATACAGTATCCCAGTATCCACACACATACACACGTGTACTTCTGATAGCATTTCATAATCACCATTGTTACTCAATAACGTTAAGTTTTATTACCAGTGAGTGCAAAAGCACAAAGAAGCATTGACACCAACACACATACCATACATACATACCATACATATTAATTACACTATGCGACAAATATACTCATAAATACAAAGTAGCTGTATTCAGAAACCGTGAGCATTTTCGCTTTCATTTCTTTAGCAAAGTTATTTCTCTAAAATAGTTCTACAATATAGTAGAGCATTGTTACCGAAAAACATAACACAGAATGTGAAATTTGACAGCAAATCCATGGCTCTATCAATTTTGCTGAAGATAATAACCCCGAAAAGTCAACCTAAATGGGTCAAATTATACCCCAAAAGTAGAATGTTGGTGATAACATGCAAACGCTATGATTTTTTTTCCAGTATAAATAAGAAAGTTGTCCAGATTTAGTTTAGCTACCACTTAGCTGAACATAATAACCCCAAAAAAAGGGTTTTACCACAGAAGAATCTCCAATAAACAGAATTAGACAAAAATTAAAAAAAAAAACAAGAGATTAAGGCGAAAAATGGGTATTTATACGTTAGTTTTCTATTCATGGCAACAAAAGTAACATAAACGGGTTGATTTTTGCTCGGCAACAATGTACTCGTAGATATGTATGCACTATATACTCAAGAGTAATAACTTTGCCGAAGATACGAGTGCAGCACAAAATTCAGTATGGTTCATGAGTTGAACATAATTAAGACCTCCTATTACAAATTTTGACGTTGAATAGCGAAACCCCTTGAGCAATAATTTTAACAAGGCATAGTTGTACTTGAAACCTTCGAGAGTTTTGGATTCATATTTTTGGCGTCGCACAGTGATATTTTCTTAAACGTAATATATCAGTGATAGATGTAAATCGATATTTAAGGGAATAACTTTAAATTCCCTAAAAAACTCGTCACTTCGATCAGAAGCTAACGGATTTACTTTGTAAACTTGACCAATTATAGAACTACCAGTCGTTCGCTACGAATTGAAAATCTGTCCGAATTTTCTTTAGAGATGGAAGAATTTGAGATAGTATTGGAATTATACATATTTTGTGCAACCATTCGATAAATTAAATTATTTATTTCTTTCGAGTTCATACCGTTCTGGGCAAGCATTAACGTTATTTGCCAAAGAGGTCAAAATAGATTATATAGAACAGGTAGATCAGATCACCGTGTCGTTAGTGATGATAGTGATATTTCTTTTTTGTATACTGTAGTATATTAATATTCTCTACAATTCTAAGTAAAATTGAGAATTACGAGAACTATGAGTATTTCAAATATCTTCATTTATGTAATTGGTTTTCCAGCTGGAGTACAGCAGTGCATTCCTGCATTGGAGCCCATAATCTTTGATAATTTAAAAAAATTGGTTTTTTGTTTGTCCGTTTGTTCGGATCGGATTACTTATGGTAAAGCACGACTTCTATCCTTGTGAATCGGTTTGTTGTGAGCTTTGCACGAATTTTAGCTTGGCAACTATCGCAAAATCATTAAAAATCTTGTTAATTTCTGTATTTAAATATTAGCAAAAATAGCAAAATTAGCTAAAAATGTTATCATTGTTTACGAGTGTGTTTTTGTTTGCGGTGTGAACCACTGTTTTGACTCGCCCAAAACCAAGTTGGAACATACTGAATTAGAGGATAGTTGCAAGCCCATGTGTAAAATATGTGGCTTTGTTATAAAAAGCTGCAATATAATAGCGAAGAACTGGAATTCAAGCTAAAAATTCTCTTTCTCTGCTACCGAAAGGGAAAGTTTTTCTATCTCAGGATCTGGCATTGTCATTCGCGATGTTTACACGGGATCTGAATCTGCCTTGAGCATCCGGACCTGATTGTTCCGAAAATGCTCAGGACAGTATCAATCCGTAGCGGACGATTAGCAGTTACGGATTCAATTGAACACCAAGTAGGTGGCGGATTATGAAACATGAAGTGTAGGGAGATGTCGTCCTTTGAATAGATTTAAGTTTTTGCGGACAATTGCAATCGGTATTACTAACTAAAATACCCTAAACCATACCTTGAATTTAAACGATATGCACTTACATATATAAATAAGGCCCTTACTTACCGGGCTATAGTTTAATGTAGCACGACTCACTGCAATCGGGAACCCAGATGGCTGGGGACTGGTGGCCTGAACATAGCCCACATTATCGGCTGCATTTGAGCTGTACATGTCAATAGTAGGACCTGGTGAATTGGTTGAAGGAAATCCCTGTCGAGATGTTGTTGTATGGGGCGAAGCTGACGGCCCAAAGCTGTGTGCGGCGGCAGCAGCTTGATAGTTATTCATCACTGAAAGAATCAAGTAAAGTAAGGGGGAGTTTTATATGTATATGTAAGCAAGTATTTACACACACATGTGCAGCTACTTTAAAATGTTTTGCGAGGAAATGGTTCAATTAAACAGTTGATGGGAACACAATTTCCGTACAACTCATGTTGCAGGCAAGTATGATTAATGGCCAAACTGAGTGACTGAGTAACTGAGCAACTACACACAGTGGGAAGACAAGGTAGGTGGATGGGCATGATGGATGAGTGAATGATGCTTACGCTCTTACCTGAAAGTGCCTGGGTGAGGAGCGGCGTATTATTGTTGGGCGTCAGTTGTCCATTAGTCAAGTCCACTGCAGTGATGGGATGCGATGAGATGATGAGAAGAAAAGAAACAAAAAAACGACATGCAAACCATTATTATATACGTTAAATTCATGTCGCTCTTGCGAAACTATTAATCAATTCTAATTGAATATTTGCCACAAAAAGAAGAAGAGTTAACTAACAATAAATATTATGTATGTAAGTATATTATATATGTAAGTAAGTTAGTAAGTAGGTCATGTGGTTAGATAAAAGTATGATACGATTTATGAATGTAAGTATAAGTATGATAGTTACTGGTTTATTTTTTATGTGCCTAGCTATGTCAAATAATTATACATATTTACTTAGATATTACATAAGTAGTTAAACTGTAAAACAAACTAAAACTCATTACGAACATCTCATTACAACGTACTATGTATGTGTGTGTGTTGTGTGTGTGTTGTGTGTGTGTGTGTGTGCTCCGCTCCATAAGTGTTTTCATTAGATTTTATAATTTATTTTGGTTTTTTGCATTTTCACTTGTGTTCAATATCATACTCGAAAGTATGCAAACACAATGATAATCAGAATCAGAATCACAATTATAATTATTATTATTATTATTACTGTTGTTGTTGTTGTTGCTGTTGCTGTTTTTGATGCTTTATCGCAATTTGAACAAATGAATTACATAAAATGGTAGCTAATTAAATGAAAAAGAAACATTTACACACACACACACACAAACGGACGCACACATATACATATGCATGTATGTATTGTATGTACGTATGTGAATAGATGTATGTGTGTGTGTGTGTGCGCGTAAGTTTTGTAAGCTGGAGATTTGTAATGGCGCCATTGTTGTTATTGTGCTTTGTTTACGGTGTGCTCAGGTGAGCGCATCCAATGGAACACATTTGCAACGCTCCATCCCCGCCCCTATCCCCCGAACCTAAAGCGTGTTATGGCGAAAAGAGCAAAGATTCTATACCAGCGGCGCCAGCAAAGTTTCTCTTTTTATTTTCCAACTTTCCTTCTTTTTTAACTTTACCCAATTCAAGAGATAAATGCGGATACCGAATCCGATTTCAGTACAAAATTTAAATTAGAAAACAACAACAGCTTGTGTTCAAATCATTGCTAAGTTATTGTACGAAAAAATATTTTAAATGGCAGATTTGAAAATATACACACTTATACTTATGCTAAATAATATGTACAAAGTACAAAGTCGAATTAAGAGCAAGAGCATTCCGCCAATAACTTCATTTTACAACCAGCACAGGATTATAATCAACTTTTAACAAATCCCGATTTTGCAGATCTTAGATCAGATCAGACCATGGACAGAAGAGCTGTTTCAAGGTAGAAGATCTTGATCTTAAATTGAGGCGAGGCGAGAAAACTCACGTACTAAAAAGTGGTCCATCTGATATTTGGAGCTTGAACTACTGGTTATTTTGAGTGTGGCAACTGTAATGTCATTCGTATTATGGTGCAAAATTAGTTTTATATTTGCAGTAAATGAAATGGTTCGATATACTCTTGAATATTCTTGGGAAATACTAAGAATTTACTTACAAAATGGTGAATCTTCTACGGAAATTGTAAGACAATTACGTTCAAAATTCGATAGAAGGGAAGCGGCTTCCACGCAATTTGTGATTTAATTTGTGAAACATTTCAAGTACAGCTACATAGAGTCGAAAATGTACTGTAAATGGGGTTGATCGTATGGGCTGCAAAGCCAGCCGAGGAAGCAATTTGAATGAAATAGTGTTCCACAATTAAACGGAAGGTTTTTACATTCGAATAATAAAATCCACATTGGAAAAAAATTAACTCGTTTCTTATTTACTTACACCAAAATCAATTTGTTCCAAATTATAAATGGTCCACCCTGTATGTAGGCACGATTCATAAACAAGAATTAACATTTGGGAAACGTTACAGCGAAATATCGGCATGTGTAAAAATGTAAATAAGTACTTATCGACGAAAATCACAAAGAGAAATAAAACAAATCGGAGTCAAAATCTCGGCCTGTGTAATTCCAGACTTAGCTAAATACATTTTTATGGCAATATCTTTTTCGTTTTCGAATTGTTGCAATTACTACGAGTATAACATTAATTTCACGTTAGCGGCATTCATGTTTGATTTGAATAACATAACTTGGCTTTATGCTTGGCAGCACGCACTTCAACCGAAACGTGAATACCCCTAATACATATCTTAAAATAGATCTCATTCTATACTAGTGCACCAGTTATTGCGGCCGCCTATTCTACTTATTCAACTAATTTTAAATTGTACGACTAAGTATAATACATAATATATTGACGAATACTTCTTTGTAAATATTTATAAGTATGTATGTAAAAACATGTATTTTGTTCAGACTACACACACACATAAATTAAAGTTGATAAACATAATGAAAAGACTAAACATTTCCCAACGACATTAATACATTAATAATTTACCTTTTATTTTTTTATATTTTCATTTGAATTTTTTGTAAGCGTTTTTCGCACTATCCACAATCTGTCACTTCTACATAAAAGTATTAATTGTCTTAGTATAATTGTCTAGGATATATGTATGTATGTATGTATAAAAATTATTACGCTCTTTAACTTTACGATTATTTGCTCATCTACATTTTTCTCTAATGTTAATACATAAGTAATGTTGTCGCTACACATTTCTTTTTATATGAAACTACACTGCACCGAAAGAGCGAATGGCAGGGGCGGCCCGGAGTCGGCCCTCATCATTAGATGCAGTTCACAATAAATTCCGATTCTCTATTTGCACTAAATACTATGAAGAATCGTAAATACAAGTATGTATATTAGAGTAAATAGGTTTACAACATGGTACATGTTTCTCTATTCTAAGGAAATCTAAAATTTAAAAAAATTTATCTAGAAGAAATAGGAAATAGTTTGATACGACTCTTACTTAAGTTTATCGAGCATGATAACTATCTGACCTTGATGCAAGCCTCGAAAAGCCGATTGCTGCGCGTTGCGTTGAGAATTCGGGCAATAGATCCGGATATAGGCTTTGATTTCGTAGAGCTGGACGTTGCTGTTGACGATGATTTAGTTTCTGGCTGTCGTGAGGCATGGCCAGTACCAAAACCCACTTTGCTTTTGGCAAGGCAATGCAATGTAGAGACGTTCCAAAATACCAGTAAGTGTAAAGTGAATAAATATAAATAAAAATGCTGAAAGTTGCCCGCAAGACCAAGAAGACCACCACGGACTATATTCAATTTCTGTGTTTTGGTTTTTGTAGATATGCGTTTATTTAATTTAGCTTTATTTTTATGTATGTATCTTTAGTATAATTTTTGAGAAACTGAAGCATATTTGTTTCCTAGTTTTCAATTTGCATAAAATCACAGAATATATAAATTGAAGCGGTAAATGCTTTTATATACTCGGTATATCTAATGTCATGTATACTTGTACATACCTATATAATGCATTTAAACAGAACATGCATACGTATATGTACGTATGTACATATGTATGTGCTTGTATTTATTTATTTATTTATTATATATTTATTTCTTGTAAGTGTATAATTTATCAACTGCGTTTCATGATTTCAAGCAATAACGAATTCTCTTGTCTCTGCGGACACGTTTTTGTGTTAATTTTGATTGATTATGTATGTATATTACACTGTTCAACAAGTTTGCCTATTTGTGTTTAAGCTCAGCTGAATTCACATTGTTCGAGAACATTGTGGCTTTCGCTTTCCACATGCAAATAATGAACCAGTTGCCGGCATCCCAAAAACAGAAACAGAAACAGAAACAGAAAACACAATTTGCGGTGACTGTGTTCAAATTTCTTAATCCACTGTAGTAGATTTAGCTTTTGGCGTTGCTGGTGTTTTCAGCGTGCTTGTTGCTTGTGTTCTTGTGTGTAGTAAATGAAATTTATTAAATAGATAAGTAACAGCTTAGTTAGTAGTAAATTTCAAGCATATTTGGCGTAATGTTAAATATTGTAAATTTCGATCATTTCTCGATGTTTGCTCGCTTACAATTATATTCATTGTAGTATAAGTATGTTTGTTTGTTTGTGTGAACGCGTAAATATCTTATCAGAATCAGTTTGATGGCAACAATGTCTCAATGCTCGCAGATACATTTTAAGGTTGTATCTACTATGTACCATATGTACGTGTTTCGTGTTATGTAAAAAAAATCGAGGACAAGCATGATTCAAAAATAGTCTTCACTTTTTTCTTCATCTCCTTCTTTTTTCTTGCAGAATATAAATGGATGGATAATTCATGTATTCTCAAATATCTTTTAAAACTAACAAATTCGCAATAATAATAAATATAGTAAATACAATATTGTAAAAATTTTCAATTAATTTTTTGTTTTTTTTTTTTTTGTCTTTTTTACCCTTTCAAAAATATAAATATTTAGATATACATATTTTGATTCAATGTTTTCGTTTTTGTTTTTGTTTGAACAAACAGTTCCTTTGTTTCTTGATAAATTTGTTTGTTGTTTTGTTTTCTTCTTTTGATGCATTCAATTGGTTTCAAAGCCTTCGCTTCAGACCAACGTTATGAAACGTTTTGAAATGGTTTTTCTAGTATACGACGAGTACATTCGTGTGCAAATCATACAAAAACAAATGGAAAAACAAACTGAAATAAAATCAACTGCAAACATTTAACTACAAAGAGTGCAGAGTTCAACGAAAGTGCATTTAAAAAAGTTATACATTTAATTAACTATGATGTATTTAGTTTTGCAAATTTATAAAATACGTAGATAGGATTAAAAATGATGTGCCAACGAGAAAAGATTACCACTGAAAGAAATATGAGTTTACTTATATGTATGTATACTTAGTAGTTTATGGTTGAATCCACTCCGCTTTCGTCAATTGAATTGTTATAAATCAATCAGAGCGGAGAGGGGAATCAATCGATTTCTAAAAAGGATGAATATGTATCTACTTATTCTATGTATGTATGTATATTGTACATGCATACATTCATACATACATGCATACATATGTATGTATACATATGCGCATACTTATGTTCGTACATATGTGGCTGGTTATATACCTACCTGCTATATATATGTACTATACATATATGTATTCGGTATGTATGTATGTATGTATGTATGTATGTATGTATGCATGTTTGTTTGTTTGTTTGTATATGTAGGTATCATATTATGCCAATTGCCAATCAACTACAACAATTTATAATGTTTTATATTTATATAATTGAGTGCCACTATGCTAAGTACTTAGTCTACAACAATTAAATAGTAGTTATTTCTACGGGTACATGTTTGTAGTATGTACATATACTGGGTGTTCTGTGTGTTGTTGATTACTTGAAACTATTAGCTGAGTACTGTTATTAATACCAACTATGTAACGCCTATCATTACTACATATTAAATGATCCATAGTCGCTCCAAACATCCATCCAGTATAAATAATTTACTTTTGTTTTGAGCATTTCATTTACGACTGACGAGTACTTACATAATATAAATGAAAATATTTAGTGAATGCAGCAGACGAAGAATCAACACTAAGCTTTTGAAATATATTAGAATGAAATGGAAGTGTAACGGAAATTATCATGATCTTGTTACTTATGAAAAATAAGTTTGATCAAATTCCAACACGTGTGATAATGTGTGCAACATGGCAGTAAAACTAAGTAACACCACCGCTTGTTGAACGTGTTGGATGGATTTGTGTTGCTCGACGAGCCTAGAGCAATTTGACATTAAAAAAAATCGTAGGGTCGACCGCTCGCGAAAAAATGGAGTCCGTTGCTAAAATTGGAACTTTATGTTATTACTTACTTCATCCATACTTATGTATAATGGGAACATGCACCTACATATTTGTATTATTCGGTACTTATTATTACAAAAATAATATTTTTGTTTTAAGTGTTCAAGACTTTGGTGAAGTTACAATCAAATTTTAGAAAGTTACCACTGATAGATAGTACCACAGATATCTGGAGGTAAACGAACCTCAAATGTGTTTGATGATACTTTCAGAGAATCGATATCTGAATAAATATGTACTATATTGGATACCAAGTGTCGAATGACAGCTTTAAATCGAAATTCCGGACTCAGTAATGCCTAATAACGGTAAAGTTTTTACCATGAAAATTTATGTGGAAATTTTGCGAACATTAAGCAAAATGTTTAATTGAAATGAAACAAATTATAAGTTTTCGTTTTTCGGCAGTAAGAAAAATATGTGTGAGGACGGAGGTCATATAAATATTGTTTTAGTAAATGATTTGGATGACTTTGATTACAAAATTACCGAAAATTAAACTTGTGCCCTTTTTGACTAGCATTTTATTTAAGTACATAGTACATATTTATATACACATTTGCAGGTATGGAGCTCACCAGCAAATGTACGGTGCAGTATCTACTAATTACAATTGCACCAATTATGTATGTACATATCTAGCCGTAAATAGTTTTTAATTGCAATACTTACTATTTAATTTTTTTTACGTTTAGTACGAATGCCGTAATGATGGGTAATATTTGAAGAACAGAAAAGTCGCTTCTATCAAGCACTAATACTAACAACTTTCTTTATATTATATATGTATGTGATTTGTTGCATAACATATAAGTATGTATGTATGTACATACTTGATGTTGCAACACCTAGGTGTGTACTACAAACATATGTTTAATATGCACACAAGGGTAGACCAAAGGGTAGACCAACAAATTCTTATACATACTTAATTTGTTGGCTATACTGAATTCATTATACTGTATTTTGCTGAATGTATAATGACATCGGATAAGAGTTTATGCATCTGCATCTCAACACGACCTTTTAAAGGGGATACCAACCGTTTCTAATGTTCTGGAATAGTCCACCAATGTTATAACTGGATGTTCTAATAACCTACAAACTGACGTAATATAAACTGATTTTAGTAAGGGCATTTGATAAGGTGAACCACGATTTATTAACCAAGAAGCTTGACTGTTATGGCTTTCCACCTTTATTATTAAAATGGATAAACTCGTACTTGAGAGAAAGAGAGGAAAAAGTAGTCTTTAAAAAGCCTGTATCTGATGTTATTGAAATACCATCTGGTGTCCCGCAAGAAAGCCGTCTGGGTCCAATTTTTTTCTACTATTTATTAACGATCTATTTCAGTCTGATCTTTTTGCTTTACATAATTGGTGCCGCTGTAACTTGATGTCTGTCTCTAAACCTAAACCAAAGAAAATTGATCGTTTTTTCTAGAAAGCAACCTATTTTTTCTAGCTATGGTTTACGTTTTCGCGAGCTGGAACAAGTTGTCTCAAACATTGATGTGGGTGCCACAATGCACACCTCAATGCACACCAATATTAATTCAACGATTAACAAGTATAATGGACTTTTCGGTTTTGGTAAGAGGTGATCAAAAGAATTTAATGATCCATATGTTACAAAATCACTTTATACTGCACTTCTAAGACCAGTTCTTGAGTATGTCCCCTTGGTCCCCTCGGTTTGGTTGTGCAAATAATCAACATTTACGATATTTTCGAAAAAGTCTATATCTTAGTAATCTTCTAAAACCTTCACAGTTTATGTTTGATTTGTATTGCATCTAAACTGGAGGGTAAAATAAAGAATTTTTCTTACCCGTATACAAAAAAAAATTGCCCTTTTCAGTTTTTCTTGTTAGTAGCGTCGTTTCACAGGTTACACATGCGTGTGAAATACATACTTTAAAGGTGATCCATCTAACATTTGGAATTTGAATTCTTACAATGTCATTCGTATTATGACGGAAAATTTGTGTTATATTTGCGGTTAACGAAATGGCTCGATATACCCTTGAACGATGTTGAGAAAACTAAAAATGTACTTGCAAAGTGGGGAATCTTCTACCGAAAGTGTAAAAAAATTGCGTTCAAAATTCTGTAGAAGAGAAGCGCCTTCCACGCATTTTGTGAATCAACTTGTGAAATGTGTGCGTGAAACTGGATTTTTTAGATAAAAGGACACGTTCTCGTACTCCTACACGCACAACCGAACAATTTGCTGCTGTTGCTCAGAGGAAAGAAGATGCGTATTGTAGCCTGTTTTAACATTTGGTTCCAGCAGGATGGCGTGCTGTGTCACCCAGGCCGTACAACAAACGATCCTTTGCGTTGGAAGCTTGAAAATCGTGTTATCGCCGTTTAAGATAAGTGTTAAGCTAATCATTCAGCAACGATTGCATTTTTTAAGGATGAAATTAGTGCAGCCATCGGTTAAGTACAGCTCAATACAGTCGAAAATGTACTGAAAAATTGGGTTGATCGTATGGTCAAATTGGGTTGATCGTATGGTCTATTACAAGGTCAGAGGAAGTAATTTGAACGAAATAGAGTTCCACTATTAACCAAAGGACTGTATTTTCGAATAATAAAAATCACATTGAAAAAAAATTATTCTCTCTTATTTACACCAAAATCAAATCCCATTTTAAATGTGCCACCTTGTACAAGCGTCGATTCATATCAGCTGTCGATTCATATCAGTGTTGTTTATATGAGGAAAAAACAACACGACAATAATTTTTGCATATTTTTAGTCGCAAAAATAGTTAAACTTCCGTAGTTCACGTTATCTCTAACAATATAAATTTTTGTTCATTGATCAAACCTCTTTTCAGTAATAAGTAATCATAATCATTAATATTCGCGGAATATGTTCGAACTACAACTTTTTTTCGAAAGGGCAATTAAAATGATGTGTCAGTACCGTAGCACGTGAAAATATCACCACCCTGGCAATGAATGTTCAAAAATAATGTTTAATTCAAAAACGTTACATTAAACCTTTGTGGAATGTATTTGAGATGGGATTTTACACAACAAATGGCAAAAAAAATGTTTTAATATTGAAATCGTAAAAGTATCAGTTTGCTGAGAATCACTGGGGTTCCAAATATCATTGTGTAAAAACAGAACTTTTGCAGTATAAAAAGGACAACAAAAGAGTACATATATTTGAGAAAATGTAAATTTAAAGAATTGACTTTAGAATTGTAACAGTGGTGTTACACCCCACCAGCAATGAAAAATTATATAAATTTGAAACAAATGATAAATACACATATGAGAAAATATGTCTGAGATCAGTTACAATTCACGATTATTACATTTTATTTGAAACTGTGATATTCGACTGGCGTCGGCACACGTTCTTCTTGCTAAAGCTGGTTTATAAAATTCATAGCATTAAAGTTAAATTTGGTTATCAATATGTATATTCTTTATGGACTCAACAGCCAATCAAAGCGAAATTCTGAAACTGTAAACTGTGTGGACTATTGGTTTAATTAATAGTTTATACCATTAGAGTAACACATTAAATATTAAATTGAATAGTCGCCTTTTTGACTTTTGACGGTAGGTCTCCAGAATTTTAGTTTTAAAGAGACATATCCGAATTTGTTTTCGTAAATAGCTCATTGTTTCCAGTATTGGATTATTAGAGGGATTTATATAAACTCTTAAATGCCTCATTAACTTATAAGTGTATAAACTTAAACTTCAAAATTTGTATGAAATTTGAAAGTTTCCTTACGGTTTGCAAAACATTTATGAGTTTATATGAATCCCACGTTTTCCTGTTTTAATTACGCTTCTGACAAGAAGCTTAAAAAAATATTTTAATGGAAGAATAGATTCCTCAAGGGGTCAAAAATTAGCAACCAACGAATAACTTAAAATCTATTTACTGACAACATTGACCAAATCGCAAAAATCTGTTAAACAGTCTGTGATTTCATTGAATATATTTTGTTTGAATATCAATTTTTCAAAAATCAATAGCATACTGAATGCAATTGGATAAAATATGAGCGGGACACTAATTAAGTTTCCGTTACATGGTAAAGCTTCCTTCAATCAATGGAAGATATTCTTCTTTCGTTTCCGTTTCCCATTGACGCCGCCGAAATTCGCATTCTAATACTTACATAAATATTGATTGTGTGCCAACAAAATTATATTGATTGTTCGCAAACGAATTCGTTACCGAACAGTTTAAGGAATTGGAAGAATAATGCAAAAGGATCAATGATAGGAAAAGTCCCTCCGAATAATTTGACCCGCCCTAATGCACATACTCACATGTGTACGTTTGTATATCTAACAATTAAATGCGAACTGACGATGTACATGCTTACATATATTTGTATGTGTAAATGTATATATTTATGTATATATGTACTTATAGAACAAGAATATATGTACTACATAGGGGGAACATGAATGTATGAGTTATCCACCAACGATAACAGATGAGTACAACAATCTAATCTCACATCTGTTTATGAATGCATTCGATAAAACTACATTTGCAAAATAAATCAACCGATTGGGATCGGTTTGCCATCGGTTGGCCATGAATGAATGTTGTAGAATCGAGTGTACTCGCGTTACAGACGCGGATGCAATTTCTATTCCAGTGGTGAGTGGAGAGACTGCAGCAAGCTCGTTGTTGTTTGATCAATTACACATACATATTTAACTACTGTCAAAAGGTCTACCTCTACAACTGTTATTAGCGATACATAACTAGTTAGTTACTAATACGAGTATGTGTACTATAAAAGAACTACACTATAGCTAAATTAAAGTCGCTTAAATATTTGCGTTTCGTTTTTCGTTTTATGCTTATTCGCTTCTATGTTTTGGGGTCGAACTGTCGTTTGCTTTCGCGTTTTTACATCAAGTGACAATTGCATGTTTTCGTTCGATTATGTAATTAAAAGTTGATGTTTCCAAGGAATTGTGATTTGATAGCTGCTGTGCGCGTCAGAGCCGTAGCTAGTGGCAGTGTCAATGCCTGATGTTGATATCCTGAGGATGGCTGGGTGCCGGCCCCGCTGCCAGCACCGGGCCTTCTGCCTGCATTCGTACTACACGTACCAAAACTTCTACCGATTCCACATATTGTTAAGCCTACAAAATCATACACAAGCACAAGTATACAATATTTTGTTGTTGTTTCACGATGTTTCATAAGTTCTTTTGCATATGCATGTGAATTTGAATGAACATAAAAGGGAGTAACATAAATACTAGATATTGTAAATGCAGGTACTTGTGTTGAGGGCCATGGAGTTAAATTATTCATGAAAACTACAGAAAGCGAGAGAGAGAGAGAGTGAGAGAGATAAGTAGAGGGAGGAGAGGGCAGGGAGGAATCCCAATAATGAATTGATATGACGAAAATAATACAATTTCAAATCTTTACACATTTTATTCATTAATCTTATATTTAATTAAAATAGTCTTCATATAGTAATAACAACTTATTAAAGAATTAAAGTTCATTAATTGCGAACGTGGGAGGAATTTTCCGTGCGTGTATGTGTGTATGTATGTGTGTATGTATGTATGTATGTGTGTATGTATGTGTGTATGCTCTGGTATATTAACACAAACAGTATGCTTTGTAATGTTTGGCGTTATTTGGTTATTAGCAATGCCTTGTCATATATTTATTACATCTGTTAGAGTCAATACGAGGAGAGGTGATAGTGATGGCGATGGTGAAGGTGATAAAGGAAGTCAACCTATATGTAAACGGTTAAAGAATTGTATATCTTGCTCCAGTCTCTTCGCTACAGCATCTAATAGTTAGCTAAAAAATAACTGTTGATTGCTCCAACCAGAGCATCTAAACATTTTTGTTTCTTTTACTATTCGTTACAATATACAGTGTTCTACACTTTTACCAAGTTTTACATTCCAAATCTATAACCATGTCTAAAATTATTATTATTAGTTATCCCTTTTTATCCTTTTTGCGGGTCTTTTGGGACCCGTAATTTTGTTTGCGCCAAGAGACTGAAACAAGCTTAAAAATCTTTAGTACTCTAAATCTCGCACCTTTCTTCGCATATCCCATAAGAACGGAGACACCCTGTACATATATATGTATGTCTGTAAGTTGAATTCCACCAGTGCATCGACCAAAATATGCTCACTGGACAAAATTATTTTTTGGGTTTTCTGATTACCTTGATTTTAATTTGGTTCTCGATAACTCAAACAACACTTGGCATTTTACGAAGTTTATTTTGATCCGCAACTCTTTTTACTGGCACGTTTTGCGCTCACCGCATATTATCCTGTACATGAGCCAAGTATAAATTAGCTAGGTTTTGACTCTGTTTGTGTGGTGGATACAGTAACCTAATTTTGGTGTTAGAAGATTTATCGGAAGTCTCTATGTTCGGGTGCCAAAACTAGCGCAATCATCTGACCTGCATTTCTCTAACATTTTGAAACCTTAATATTGTCAATATTCAAAATTCCAAAAAAAATTTTATTTAGATTTTTTTATTTTTGTTTGTTTCATGCTGTTTTTCGTACTTCAACGGTTTTCATTTCGAGTTCAAAATATAAAATACTTCCCGTGATACTAACGATGTATAGATAATTTAAGATTTTGGGAAGCGTCAGGGATTGAATTGGAAAAGTGATGGAAAGCCTTCTTAACTTGGATTAATTTGAAAATGGGAAAAGTCGATCAAGGGTGGAGACTGATACCTTCCATGTAAGTGAAAGTTTCAGAAAATGATTAGAAAATAAATAATGAAGCAAATTTAATTTGTTTAGAAAAAACTGTGTGAAATATTCAATATCTTCAACAAAATTGAGCTCACATATAGGTAGATAGGCTGATAAAAGTAAAACTTGGTGACTGCACGATCAACATCAGTCCGCATCTACACTCACAAAGAGGAGAACGGAATCAATTTTACAGCGTCAGGATGTTTTTTACACGAAGTTCGTACTTATATCCATTTATTTGCCATTTCCACGGACCCTCTAATGACAAGCACAGGACAAAATCGATATTGCAGTACAATGAGTGATTTTTATAAGAGTTCAAGTTCAAAAGTTCTTAAAACGAGATTAAACCTTGGAAAAGTCTTTTCTCGGCATTCCTATAACGAAAACATTTATTTATTTAAAAAAAAAATTTAAGCGGATTCAATCTTATATAAATTATTATGGATGTAAAAAGCTCAGACCTTAAAAAAATTAATGCACGTGGATTTCTAAAGTCGGCGGCAAGTCGGGATGCCTCAAAGCAAATGTGTTTGTTTGTTGCTGTTACCAATGTTTTTGTTGACTGATTAAACATTTTATATTAAATGTTCCTATTTGGAGCTAGTCATAGTCTTTTTTTATACGAGTATACCGTTAGTATCACGGGAAGTATTTTTTTTTTATATTTAACCAAAATTCTCAAAATAAATCTAAATAATTAATATTTCAGATTTTCGAAAATGTTTAACTTTGATTGCTTCCAGCGGCTGTAAATACACATCGCAGCTCACAGCCGAAGCATTATTAAGAAAGTTTGGGGAGTTTACAATACGATATGATAAAGTGTACCTCCAGACTACTGTTCTGGTGAGCAACTTTGACGCTCATATTTATATTTTTTCTATTATTCGTATAAAATGTACGAGTATGTAGATATAACGAGGAACACAAAATTAACGGTAACTTCATATTGAATTTTGTCCACTTAACCTACTGTGCGTGGGCTCGAATCTTCAAGAAATAGAATATTAATTTGGAATGTTTTCGTGAAATTTAAAAATGGGTTTTTAGGTATATGTGCTTTCCCTGTTGCTTTAAGTAATAGATACACATAAGACATGGAGTGTGCCACGGGGTAAACCTTTTAAGCGGAGTAACGAAATAACTTGGGCCACTGTGTTTATAAATAACTACATGACTACTACATTCTAAGTAACTTTACCAAAAGAAGTACATATAGTGTAACTCTGAAATACTTCACCGTTAAACCCTATATAGTATAACTTTATAAAATTAAAATAAATAAATGTTCTCCAAATAAAAATACTTCCAATTCATTCTTATTAAAACTCCAACTTGTCTCCCCTCACATATGCTTCATATTGAATTAAAATCTTACTGAGCGCTATTTACTGGTACAAGTAAATAGTATCTGGAAATAAGTATTCAACATAGTTAAACGTGATGGCGCCAGCAAATTTAGATTTTCTATTGCTTTCACAGTTTAATTTTGAATTTCTTTAAAACAAAACTGATGCTTGACCTTGAATTTAAAAATTTTTCTCATACAAAACCTGCAACTTTTAATAGTAGAACATTAAGCCCTAATGTTTGGAAGTCCGCAGGGTCAAACTTGAATAAAGATATGTACTTCCTTCATCAAAGCTGCAGAATATCATTTAAAGCAAGTCTATCGCATAGCCAGTATACTTATACTATTGAACCCACCAAATATAATATCTATAATTACAACTGCAGATATAGGCTGAGTTCCAAAATGCATCGGATACGTAATATGTAAATGCAAAGTCATAAGTTCTAAAAGTCAAATGCAATACTGTAGGCAGAGTCAACATTTTCAAAATGCACCGCAAACGTAATCGATCCGCATCAGTGCTTTGCTTTTTTTGTTGAGCGGAGGATTTTGATTTATAAAGGAGGAATCTTTCAAAATACACTAAACTTAATGTTCATGGAAGCCTGTTTAGAAATACATGCATAGAATATACTCTAACAGATGAACTTGTCAAAAATTCGGAAAATTATTTTTCAAATTAAAATCATAAAACAAACAAAAAATCCCTAAAATTTCAGAAAAATACTCAGTTAATAACCACACCACGGTTCCATTAAAATAAAGACAGAAACGAGAATATTATTTGGCCCCTCGCCTTAATACCATATCTTTTGTTTTTAGGGAATTCTGGAGGTGATCCATTAATTGGTTTCGATAGTTTTATCAGAAATCAGAGAACATGCAATAATAATAATTTTTTTAAAAAAGAGCATAAAAAATAAAGCATATGTACAGGGTGCGCCAGCTTTTATGTCGGTATGTTAACATTGAATAATTGTAACATTTATCAACCGATTGACTTGTTTTTGAAATGTCAATATCGTGGTCAACAAGCACCGTCTGTAAATTGTATTCGTCGTTTAGTGTCGAGATCGTTGAAGCGGCAAGAGAGAGTGTTGCTGAGAGCCCACGTGTGTCGTATAGTCACCGTGCTCAACATTTTGGCGTCAGTGGAACCACCTTGCAGCACATTTTGACGCAAATTTGCATTTGCTATACGGAAGCAAAAAGTAAATGACTTAAAGAATATTGCCGGCAGACCGTCCACGTCAATTGGAATACGGCCAAACATTCGCTCGAATGGTTGACACTGAACCTGACTTTTGGAAGGAAATTTTGAGGCTCATTGCACACTTTCTGGCGCCGAAACAACAAAAAAGGCCTCATTTGGGGAATGGAGAATTCACACGAGATCCATGAAACACAATTGCATGACCAAAAAGTTATTGCATGGACTGGCGTTTGCGCCAAAACGATCATTGGGCTATTTTTGTTCAGAGAAGGCGAAACAGTCGATGGGATTGATTATGTCTGTCCACAAATGTGTGAAAAAGGTCTGGCTGGTTACTGGTTTCAATAAGACGGTGCGCAATGCCACACTGCAAATCAAACAATGTAGTTTCTGCAACGAAAATTCCCTGGACTTGTGATGTAAAAAAATGGCGACATTGACAAGATCTCCAGATTTGACCTCTCCAGACTTATTTTTGTGGGTTTATTTGAAAAACAAAGTGTACGTCAGCAAGCCTCAGACCATTGACGAGCTCAAGGCAAATATTCGTGCCGTAATCATCGCTATACCACCCGAGATGCTCAAAAAAGTGATGGAAAACGCAGAAAACAGGGCACATTTTGTTTTGGTCAATAACGGCGCCCACTTGATTGATGTCGTATTCTGAAACTAGTCCAAATAGATTATAAGGACCAAATTAAATAAAAGTACCTCATATGTGGAAATCGGTTGATTTTTTAAGTTATTCAATATTCACATACCGACATAAAAGGTGACGCACCCTGTATTCTTTCCATTGTAACTTGTATCAACCAACTTGTAAAAATTACATAAATTTATTAATAAATTTTCATATTTCCTAAATATGCAAAATAGCTTGTGCACTTTTTTTTGCTATTGAGTATGGATATTTTATGCATAATAGAAAAATAGAGCACTTGGAAGTAGAACACGAGTTCTCAAATATCTACAGAAGCCCAGCCAAGACCAATAAGCTAAAAGTTACAGAATTCAAAAATGCAGTATTTTTTCGGATTGAGTTGGGAAGAGGATTGAGATTCAAGCGGAGTACAAATACGACGACGGCAGTACTTTCCACAGCACTGGTGAGCACCAGCTGGGCGAACAACGCATCGAAAATTTAGTTGAGGCATTTGTTTGATATTCGTTAAATGGCGTCTGCAGAAAAGTGAATTAAATTGTTAATATTTTGATTTAGTTGTCTTATTTATTTTATATCTAATATTTTCTTTAAGTAATTGAGTAAAGAAAGAAACAAAAATTCCGTGTGACGGTTCCAAAACGTCAAACTTATGCAAAGCAATCGAGTTGTATTGCAGCTGCGCATTCAACCACATCCATTTTTTTTTTTGCATTTTGGAACTCACCCATACATACATACATATGTACATATGTAATCGTAGGTAATAGTATGACAAGTTGTTGTTTTACTTAAGGATTATGTTTAATGTTGTGTGAATGTATTTATGAAATATCAATAATGTGTTCAATGATTGCATACGCATTTTATTTTTGTTGTGGTCGTGTGTATGTACTATCGTGTGAGAGTACGCGTGTGCGTCTGTGTGTGTGCGTGTGTTTTCCTTAAAAATACTTGGAAGAATGCTTCAACTTATGTGGAAGTCGTAGGTGGAGCCACCATGTAATCGCCGATGAGGATTCTGTTATCCGAGACTACACTCATTACACCAGCTGTCAAAAAAGCAACAAAGAAAAGATGAGAAAAGAAAATCTAATTAAAACCAAATATTGTAAATAAAAAGTAATAATTTTGAAATAGACAAATTCGTTAGTAAAATCAACAAAAGGAAATATATAAAGTATTGATATAAGGCGCAACTAAAAAGAGAAAGAATGTGTTTGAAGCTAAATGCCGAAACACACACACTCACACACCACACACACCACACACACCACACACACCTTCACAAATGAAAATAATCAAATATGCACATACAGAGGCTAATGAGAGTAGTCCCTTCATCATTTTCGTCATATCAATAGCAAGAAGTTCATTAAAAAATAAATAAAAATTAAAATTTAGAAGTAAAAAAGTAGAGAACTGCAATTTTTGAGTTCATTTGGAGTTGTTTCGGACATTGGCGCAGGATCAGTCGAGATTATGGTAAGTGCTGAAGTGACTACTTTTAATCGACCGATAATTTGAATGTATTTTGCTTTTACATATTATCAAAAGTGTCAGTTTGTGATATGAGTTTGTTAACTTTATGTTTAAAATTTTCATATCGCTATTTAGTGTATTTGTTAGCCAAAATCAACACATTCTAACTTATTGGCAAATGGTTAGAGATATGGACAAACAGTTGGAAGGTAACTCACCAGTTGGATATGGCAACCCAAAGCTAGGATATCCCGAGTATCCACGTCCAGCTGCGTAGGCAGCATAAGCTGCTGCAGGAAAGCCTGGTAAAAAAGAGACATTTACAAATTTGCATATATAGTTTTTAAAACACAATGTTAGCATAAATATCAATTTATTTTCAGTAATGGGACCAATTCTATCTACATATACCAGTTATGTTATTATGCACTATTCAACAAAATTTAATTTTTGTATGTACTATACCTATAGGAACAAAGTACACCAAAGGCCAAAGATTTTGGGCTGTGCATAAAAAGTGACATTAATTTAAGGTCATTCCGCCCGAAAATATACTCTTGTTAGCTACGGAAAATTATAAATCTCTTTATAGGACCAAAGCACTGCTTACTTGCTTATATTTACTTACTTACTTTTAATAGCACAACAGCCCATGGAGGGCCTAGGCCGAGCTTTTCGCATCCACTCATGTTGTGCTTGTTATATTTGTACATGAATGGAAGGGACCTACAGTTTAATGCCGAATCCGAACGGCGAAGTGAAGTGCTTCTCATAGCAATTTTTACTCTTGTAGATTTGCCATTGCCTGCCAAGAGGTGGTTGCCGTGTAGAAAAATTATTTTTTCTACTTTTTGATTTTGCCTGTGCCGGGATTCGAACCCCGGACACTCTGCGTAGCATCTGCGTAGCAGACCAACGCCACAGCGACCACTACTTGCTTATATACACTTGTTTAATTTAGATAAACAAATAAAAATGTTTCATTTATTAGCCCGAAGCTTAAAAACTGAAAGAGATATTGTACAGATTTCTCGAATAATCGACAACCAGTTTTTCAGGGGAAACTATAGCCCATTTACCGAATGGTGTCCGAATGACTTAGGTAGGCCAACAATGAAATTGTTGGCCATGATTTTACGTTTTGCAAGATCGATTCTATATGAAACTTTTTTAAGCCTAAAAGTAGTATTACATATACTATATGTATATTGTGCATATTGCTATCTCTTTGCTTCAACCACGTAACCAAAGTACCATTTTGCAGAAAACGAAAAAACAAAATAACTTCCAATAAACTTAAGTGTTTACGTATGTCAAATCTGATGATTAAAAATTAATTGAAATTGAATTCCGTAAATAATTCACATCTCCCATCAAGTAATGAAGGTAAGTATATTTTGCTTTACACGATCATTAAAAATAGTGTCATTATTATTATTCGTGTAAGGTCCGCTTAATGGCAAGGATATACCGACACTTGGTACGGGTAATAATAATGGGTTAAAAAAAGTGTGAGTGAATTGATCTGGCAAAACGGCCAAACTAGGGGACATTCTTTCTAGCCCTTTTGTTAGGTCCTCTTGGATTTTCTTGTGTGGGAAAACCCATGTTAAACGGTGCTACTTTAAGCCTGTTATTGTGAACACATTTTCCGCAATGATTTTTCTTTTCTCCAAACAGTTTTGGTATAAACAGTGGTTGGCTTCCCCATCGTCTACAAATATACAAATATAACAAGCCGAGTATGACTAAATGACTCGGTGGCTCGTTCATAGTTTTGTGTGGACTATTCTGCTTCTTTTCAAAGTCAATGGCAATATCAAACACTATTTGGTGCACCTACATTAATACTATGTATGTACTACATAAAAGCGCCTCACGTTCCATACAAAGTGCTTCCCGAAGCCTCTTAAAAATTCACCGCGGTTTTTTTGGTGATGGCACCCAAAATATTTCGGCTCTAGCGATAACCGTCCGCGAACTGGATCTCTAAAAATCGTCATGACTATTTTGTTAATTTTTGGGAAGGAACTTGAGGCGCCTTAATGTTTTATGCATGTTTTCCATACCATCGGGAAGTGTTCCAAGGCCCCACATGATGTTGTCTGCATGAAGATAAAATGAAAAAAAGAGAAAATAGAACGAAATACAAATTAATTTTACATCGGAACAAACAAGTTCATTTTAGAATGTAGAATTTATAGCATCGCCACTAGTAATTGGAATTGAGTGAAAAGTAAAGTCTAGAAAATTAAATGCAACGGGGGTGTGTACCCCTCGAATCCTATAAATATATAAGTACATATGTATGCATGTATATAAAGGAGCTACATAAAATTTATCTAGGAAATATTTAAGATTTTTGCTCGAGAATACGACTTAAGATGTTTTTATGAATGCATGTTGGTAAGTTGGTAAGTATGGTTCCCATAAACGTATCAAATATTGTTAGAATTAAGTAGGTATATTTATGTATTTCAGTTAGTTATATAAGTAAATACGTAAATGTTCGATATCTAGTACACATCATTAGTAAAATGAATATCAACTACATTCTAGTTATGTAATTATAAGTAATTATAGATATATCTAAAAAGTTAAAAAAGTCTAAAGTTTCAATTTGCATGTGTTTTAAATTTCACTTAAATCTAGTGCAGCTACAGTTGGTTTGCTCGCAATATTTTTGCGCTAGTCATGTTAAAAGAAATCAAAGAATTCTTATAAAGCTAATATACTAAATAATCTAAACAATCTAAACGACACACGTATTTATTTACGCAGAGCTAATCTTTGCCAGAGTTGTATCACGTTGGTTACATCAATCCGGTCACTCGGTCATCGGTTGGTCGCGTTTCGCGATTCTTCTAGTAAGAAACGCTCAGATGATCGTACCGCATCACAACACACAACCCACAGGATTTTCTCTAATTCAACTAATTTGTATGTATGAAATATTAGACATAAATGAAAAAGGACACATATACACATACATAATATAATATTTAAATAAAGACAATATTTTGAAAATGCTACAAGCTAAAAACGTCAAGTAAGTACAAACAAAAAAAAATAAAAAATTAAATTATAACGACGAATATAAATAAAAGAAATACTGAAAAATTTGTAGAAGAAATAACCGAAAATGTTTCCATTGTTTCTGGAACGGAACGTTGGTTCCGTTGCTTCGAATGTGAATTGTCCTTCATGCTATCAAGTTCTTGCAATTAAGTGACAATGTCTGTCTTACCGACTGACTGCTTGAGTGGATGAGTGATTGTTGCCTCTTAGCGCCGTTACTTGCAGCTATTTAATAACACACTTGTAATTTAGAAAATAACTTCGCTATTGCTTTTCACATAGAAATATTTGCAATAATTTGTTTTCATATTTCACAAAACTTACAATAATATGTAATTAAAACTAATTTTCAAAATGCATTTCATAACTTTTTTCGGGGTGCCCGCTTCACAAATCTCGTTCTTTAACCATTACATTAATTAGATCATTGTATATGTATAATATGTATTTTAAATATCTCATGACAATCGGCCAAATGTCAATGTATGTATAAGTACTTCTTTTAAACTAAGTATGAAGTATACTCGTATATTGTATATTCTTATGAGCTAAAGTTGGCTTCGTTTTATTTTTGCTACACAACTCAACTTCAATGTAGACATTTTTCACTGCCTATCTTGAAGGTGAGTTGCATTTGCCGCTACTTGGTTTAAAACTAAATTTAAAACTCATTTATGTAATAAATCGATTGAAGACAATACAAGTACTGGAAAATCGCTACGTAACTAATGTTAATAGATTGATAGGCAACTACCCAATATGTATATTGAAGGCGTCTTCTGTACTCAGCACAATTCATATCAGTTCATCAGTTCGCATAATTCGAGAACACTAAACAGATACCGGTGATTTATGTCACCACGACAAGAGACTGAATTATCGCTTATTACATAGAGCGATTATTCTACCATATCAAGCAAGCAGAAGAAATATTTACTTCGTGGATTCGTTTTAACTGCTAATTGGATTGCATCGAATATAGAAAATACTCTGAAAATGTATAGGCAGAAAGTGAAAACTGCATTCAATGCCAAGATTCACGAGTACGAGGAACTATCATTTACAAATTATGCTGAAGCAACTTGCCATATTGGATAGTTTATGTATTGAAAAGTCTTCATTACTACGTAAATTTTGTTTCCGCTTTTACAGTGAGCTTTTTCATTGTTGTTATTGCTGTTTTTAATTTACCATATTTTTATATAATACACACATACATAAGTAAATTGGCTTCTAAGCCCCTAAGAAGAAAATTACATACATATATTGGACACAACTTAATTCTAATTGTAAGTTTGAAGAATCTAAGAAAAAATATTAGATACTACCCTAGCTGGCATTATATTTTGTTTATTACGTTAATTTATTAATTACGCGAATCTATTTTAAGTATCATTCGATAGAAATGGATAGCGTGTCAGATTCATTACAATGTTCTGAGGAGACTTTTTGTATTGGCCCGGAAGCAAAAGAGGGAGGATGTTTGAGAATGCTTTCCTATCTACTTTTGCTTTCGGGTTGCTTAATTCACATCTAAAATTGTAAACTTAATATTTTAAACGGTTATAATAGTTAAATGCAAGTGTATAAGTTTTATAATTATCTAAAGTTGTTATAAGTATTGATGTAAATGTATATATAACTGCTATATTTCTAGTTTCTTGTGAGAGAGAATCTTTAGATACATATTATATATGATCCTGCAAATTTTGATTTTTTCTATTAAGTGTCCTTTTTAAAAAATTCTTTGCCAGAGATTAGCTTCGGTTTTTTAGTGTGACTCTTGTTGTCTAATAAGACGTCTCAAGCTTTCGGCAAAATTCACCTATAAATGCCGTTAGTTGATAAGTTTAGAACTTCAAATATACCAAATGAACGCCATCTTGTACCAGAAACAGTAACCACCTGATTTTACCCGCTGCGAAGGAGTGCATGGGTAAAAAATGTAGCCATTGATTTTTAAATGAAAATTGGGATGCGGCTGTTGTGCCTTCATATTTGGACGTGCATGGCGGATTCGGAGGGAGCGCTGGCTTTACTTTAATGAGAGACAAGGTATCTACAGACCATCTCTCAAAATTACAAAACGAAACTCGTTTGATTTGAACGAAAAAATACAAATTGTTTTGGTCGAGGAGGTAGGGCTTATAAAAAATTTGAGAATTGTGACAAAGTTCTGACAAATGGAAAGCTATAGGTAGTTAAATATACTTCTGAATATAAAAATTAAATTTTGGGAGTTACAAAATTGATGGCTGGTTTACATTTTCTCTGGTTCGCTTAGGGGTCGATTTGATGAAATTGTGGAGGTGTTGACATAACCAATTAAAATATAGCTATTTTGATAGCATCTTTTAGCTATTGCTTCAGCTTTTGAAATAGTCACTCTGCTGGAAAATGCTTTCTTAATCCAGTGAAATAACATCAATTCATACAACTTTCACCACAGCCGTTTGAGTATATTCCAACTGTGTACCGGATAATGGCTTATTTTGTGTCACTATTTTATTGTCCGACAATGTGCCATGCCTACTTAATCGATTTGTATGGAATAAAGTAAGTTTGGTATAGATTGGTGGGGTTTCACCCGAGTTATCGGGGACATATAAACACGGGCAGACAATAGTGGAGCAAATTAAGACAATTGTACCGAATCACAGTTGAAAAGTATCAAATAGAACGGATGCCAAATTATCAACATCGGGCATAAACATTATTATCTCTCAGTAGCATCAAAATAAACATTGCTAGTTAGAATTAAATACTCCAAAATTTTGTGTAGTCAAAAATCGAAATGGGGTAACAAATCTTTAAATTTGATTTTGGCCGCATCTGATCGTTGCTTATTTTTCAGTACCCTTGAATTGTTAATCTTTTGTAAATATATAACATAAAAAATAAAGTTGAAAAAACAAAACTTCTACCAGTGGGTGTCCGCTTATGCGAGCTCTAACTGCATAAAAGCACTGCCTAAAATTATAGCGCACTTGGTACTCACCATTTCGAAAGATGAATAACACTGAGATGATTCATGACAAATTCATCGCGGAATTTTATTTTGATACTTTGTTTTATTCCATATTAATTTGAAGTAAGAAAAGTGTGATATAATCAGGGATTACATAGCAGAGATCAGTACGAGCTGGAATTTTTTGATTGGCGTAGTTAAGCGACTTTTTTACTCTTGAACTGGGCGGTTTCCATTAATTACAAAAATATTAAAAACGAAGACGTAAATAAATTAATGGAGAAATATGAATTAATGTATATCTTAAATTTTTCGCCACCAGAGGGCGGCTAATCTACCATACTTAATAGGATACATTTATATGGCAGCTATGGCATATGGCAATTCAATACCAAATAATTTGCACTCACAAAAAATGATATTCATCACTCAAACTGTTCTTCTCCAACAAACAATTATAACTTATTTCTTGAGCAGTTCACAATAAATTGAGATATGTATTAATTTATGTTTTCCCTTGAATTACCTTTGATGCGAACTTCAATGGGCAACTTGGTCAACCTAAAAAAGTCCAGCTAGGTTATTGATACTGGGTGTAAACTGCTTCCATTAAATGTGATAAACAACATACCCGAGAGATGAAGATGAAATTTGTCGCTTTGTGGTCTGAATACTTTTTAAGCATTGAAATATAATTTTTTTTTTTTTTTTGTAATAATCTCGTAATAGCAAGTTTGTCAAGTTTATTATCGGTGGGGAATAATTGTTTATGTGGGTCCGGGGAATTCGAAGAGAAATAGGCACAAAGAACAAAATATAGAAATTTTATCGAAAGGCTACGGTTTGGTTGGCTAAAATAGTAGCACCATGGAACTAATTAGCTAATTACTTAATATTTTATTCGAAGGATTGAAATTTGTTTTTGGTATGAGAAACTGTTAGCTCCGTATTTTTCTTTTGCATCAATAATTAATAATTTTTTAAAGGTGCTGGAAATTACAACATAAAAAATTAGTAAGTAAGTAAGTGAAGGCTAAGAGAAGCACAACTCCTTTCATTTTAATTTAATTTCCTTCTATCATCTATAAGTCGTCAGGTTTATACTAAAGGTTTCTCTATTATTTGAGCGCATGTGCTAGGCAAAGTTTGAGAATTTTGGACAAAAATATTTGATTCTTAAATTCACTGTGTCTTTGTATAATATTGTGAGTACCGAGTGCGCTATGATTTTGAACAGTGCATAGGGAGTCAGTTTAAACTTGTCCGTCTTTCGGTGTACGCGACCACTTAAGCAGCCAGACCAGACTTTGAACGAGGCTCAGTTATGAAGTGGCAAACCGGAGAATGGTGTAAGGAATTTTCTCTCGAGTTATAAATTATATAAATTTATCAAATTTTCACATTACGTTATTATGAAATTTTCCAAACGAGAGAATTGACTAAAATGATTTGTAAACCATATGTAAACCATATAAGAAAATGTTAAAATTTGTGTTTGGGATCTGAAAATTTTGAGGACGACTGCAGCCCCCTCATCTCTTGCTTCCTAGAGCCGCCACTGCATATTTGTATGTAATGAGTTTTATCTTGTTATGTTTGTAAATTTGCGTGTGTTGGTATGAAACTATGGCGTACTATACTTCAGATGCGGCCTGACCATAACAAATAGCAGTACTGTTCCGAAACAGCAGTTACTTATTGTGGGCGAGACATTTGTGTTATAACAGCCGCTGTTTGCTGTCAGATACCAAGCGAGTTTGTACTCGGTAGTTGGTACAGTGCGGCTGCTGGAACGTCAAGTCCCTGCATTGACAGCAAATCACTGAATGGATAGGTCAGAGTAGCAGTGGGCCGAATGTGTGCTTGAGGTGGCGCGGCTGTTGCAGCCAGTGCACCAGCAGTAGAAGCGGCACTCGGTGGCCGGAATTGATTGGCTACTGCTGCTGCAGCCAATAAGCGCTTGTAACCAACAACAGCTGCTGCGTCATATAATGAAGCCGCTTGTTGTTGATTTGTAGCAGCAGCTGCTGCTGCGTATTGCAACAGAGAAGGTCCACTAGCGGCAGCGGCATGGGCGGCGACAGCGGGATTAGTTCCTGGTGTACCAAATGGAAATAGTGTATGTGTGGGTGCGGCAGCTGCGGCGGCAGCATTGGCTGCTGCCACTGCTGTAGCAATATTGTGCTGCTGCTGCTGCTGATTTACAGCGGCAGCAGCAGCAGCTGCTGCGGTTGCCGCAGAAAAATGTGTTGGCAGGGGATAGGGTGTGTATCGTAACGATGTTGTGCCCGGTCCACCAGCAGCGTTGGTGCTACCGAATACACCTGCGTGTGGATGCTGATGTTGATGGTGGTGGTGGTGGTGATGGGCACCAGAGTGTACAGCGGCGGCGGCGGCAGCTGCGGTGGCAATACTAGTACCACCGATGACACCACCACCGCCCGTGTTACCGTTACCTCCCCAAACTACCAACTCACCGTAAGCAGATCGGCCAGCAGCACGAGTTTTTGCCAAATTGGCCGGCAACATGACTTCTTTCGGCTGCGCCTTCTTACACTCGACCTAGGATGGCAAAAGCATTTAAAATAATAGTAGCAGTGGAGCAATAATTAAATAATAACCAGCACAAGTGATACTCACCATTTTGTTGTTTATCTCATGGAAATGAATTTCGCAAACCTTATCCACCACATCCTCGCTTTGAAATGTTACGAAGCCAAAACCTAAACCAAAAAGCAAGAAATGCACAAACATTCATAAATTAAATTAGGAAAGAATATAGTATTGCTTTTGCAGTTGTGGTTGAGAAGGAGAAAACGAGAAGTGGGCGAAACGTAGGGAATATATGAAATGGATAGAGTTGCACTGTTGTAAGACTGTCAAAGGCGACCCAGCTGCGGATTGTGGCTTTCGAAGTAATATGTACGACCAACCATTTCAACCAACCACCAAGGAACTGCTTCAAATGCTACACGACTTGACTGCACTCCACTCGAACCAAAGTCCAACGGGAGGCAGATTTCAAAAGAGTGGTGTCGCTGTGTCTGTAAATACTGCTGCTGTCGTTGGTCAGGTATGTCCGTGGTAACCGCAATCCCAGCACCACTTATGAATTCGCCATGATAAAGTTCAGTGATGTCGAAACTAAAGTTAAGAGTATAGTTGTGGGTGCGGGGATAAGTGATTGCTTGAAATCCCTAAAACATATACGGAACGGCGAGTGAGAGGAGGGGAAGTGCATGAACCATGAATGCTTTCAGTTTTCAGCGTTCAGCGTTCAATGAGCGAATAAATAAGTAGCCTTTACGTAATATTATCTGTTAGAGGACACAGATTGCTGCACGTTGATTCAGATATTTTTAGGACAACTATTGTAGTGCATTATATTTATTAATTACTTTTAGTGTAAAAATTATAATTTTATTGATTTATTTACGAATTGATTTTTGTTGAAAGTTTCGATATTAGTCGGCAAGCTTCAGGGCTGACATTTCTCATCTCTAATGGAAATCTGGTATTTTACGGCTTGAAGTTAAAAATAAAAGAGAAACCATCTGGTAAAGGTTTTCGTTTCCGCTCATGAAAGTTCCGCAATACACAACAAATTTGCTTCTTTACTTTATGATGGCAGCCCACAAAAGTAATAGAAAAATTAGGAAAAAAGGAAGCACCTCAAAGGTGGAGGTGCTTTATTGGTGGAGCGACATTGACGATGGCGCTGGCGATAAGGCAGACGAGGAACAGAAGGTGAGGTACGCATTTATTTACACGGACTTAAAAATTTAACAAACTCAGCACCTGTTCACAAACACACACAAGCAAACACATACAAGGAAGCGCCGATATAAGTAGCGGCAAAGTCGCAACGTTGACAACGAGCATGTAGCCAAACAAATCCACCGAAGCTTCTAATTTCTACGCAAATGCAATTAAACGAGGTTTTTGTTGCTGCTGCTGTTGCACGATTAAAGTTTTTAAACGAACCGTCCCCGTCCGTGCACATAACACTTCGGATGAAATGAATATGAAGTGAAATTAAGTGAGTGTGAGTGTGGATGCATGTGGATGCATGTAGGTGCCGAATTCGGAAAGAGGCCATGCTTTTCATTCCATCTTTCAACCTTCTTGATGGTTGTAATAAGCATCAAAATTGACAGCCACTGCGGCAGCGACAGCTACCAGAGTAACAACAGATGTTTGAGTCATTTATGCAATTGAAGCTGATGGCATTTTTACTTTTGCCTATAGTGGCCGGCATTTTGACAAGGCAAAACATGGAAATGCTGAATTTCCCCGAGGAGTGACTAGAAAAAATTACACATTCAAGCATGTTATTGCTTCGGCCCTCGCTCCCTCGCTCCGTGCCCCGATCGCCAACATATTCACTCCCCTATTCATACGCTGCATTGGCTTTGGCTTATGGTTGCTAAAATGCAAAGAAGAAAAGTATTTCAATTTTAATATTAAGAGTGCGCTGCCTGTACTTGTGCTGGCTGTCCTTGGGTAACTATCTCTCATTGAGTTCCATGTGGAAATGGTCGTGTGTTTACATACAACTTTTGTTGTATTTGAGTCGTCGAATCGTTAAATGTCTGCCCACCCGCCCAAAAGTCTGTCCGTGCTTCCGTCCAATCTTGCAGTTCATGATTTATGAATGGATACCAAATCTAAAATGGTTTCTACGTCTTTTTGCTTCTTTTGCACACGGACGTGAAACTGCTCCTTTGCTTCATATTTCCTTTGCTCCTCTACACACAAGGCAACGGATCGATAGAATGCAATTACGGGGAAAATTGCGAGTGGGCCAAAACGTGTAACAATGTGTACATAGCAGAGCAGTAGCTACAGTACCTTGTCATATTATTATACCCAATGAAATTTTATATCATACGAGTGTGGAGCGTGAAAGACGGTCTGAAGCCAAGACTTACGGAGGTTTACTAATTTTATTTAACTATGTATGAAGCGAATGTGGAACAAAATAAAAATAATGTTATGGACCTTGATGGTGATTGCTCATTTGAACTTGTTTGCGAATTTTTATGAAATGCACGATTTTCTCGAGTCACGCCTGTGACTGTTAGTATCATAGACCTCTGATCGTCTCACAATCTGCAACTACAAAACAACTTTAACCCAGTTTCTCGGACCAGAGTAGGCCTCAAGGTTTAATTTTATCTTATTGCAACAAAATTCCGGAAAACTATATTAATTACAGTGGCACTGCACAAACTGCATTGGTGCAATATAAATTTAATGATCTTGAACCTAGGCAAGTGTAAAGCTATAGTTTATGCAGACAGAATATAGAATTAGATGCACTCTTTCAACACAGTTGGATTCATTCGTTGCCTTCAGAGTTACATCCATTTCATTTGTGAAACGATGGTTAGAGGAATTCAACGACAATCGCTTTACACGTCATTAGCCAAACCTATCATGGCTCTCCGTATAATATACTTACGTATGTACAAATATGGCAGCATGTTAACATAAACAAATTACATAGAATCAGTTAAAAACTATTTCTGCAGATCTTCCTATTTACCATAGCATTAAGATGCTCACCGTTGGCTGTATTGTTTAATCAACCACCTGGCGAATATGGCTTTAAACGTTTGAATCCAACCTTGCTGTGAAGTATTAACTGTAACATCTCAGCTCGTATTACCTGGCATTTTATTCCTATCAAATTATCTATTTAAAAGACCCACTAACTACTAAGTAAGACAATAAGCCATTAACAACATTCATAGTAAAGATTTTAATATATCGCACCTTGACTACAAAAGACGCACCACTCATAACTGACAAAATTTAAGGAAAATTCAAAAAAAATGTACAAAAGCATATAAAAATTTTAATTATAGAATATAATATGTCATTATACTTCTTTCTTCATTCTTTTAATGACACAACAGCCCATGGAGGGCCTTGGCCGAGCTTTTTCCTATTATACTAAATATTATAGCATATTATTGCCATTTATTACACATTTATTTCTCATTTCTTGATATTTTTCAATTTTAAGTTGTGTCCCCTTTGTAGTTAGGAAGCGATATAGCGGTCGTTGCTATCGGTTGATTTTTAATCTGTAGCTGACAAAAGGGCCTCTTGATCTTAGTAGTGCACAAAAATCTGTTTTAATATTCTTAGTTATACAAGCTACCTTTTCGCCTTATCTGCATTCTAAAAAAAGGAATGAAACCCTAGATAGATTTGAGAAAAGCCACAGATATAAAAAATCGATATAACATGCGGAATCTACGTTCCAGTATGCCGAACTATGAATACCACATATGTCTTCCAATAAAATTAAGAGTTTGTATTGCCTGATTTTCATGATTATCGAATAAAATCCTAGTTTTTCAAACTAGTATTCTTGCACTTTAGTCATGTCCTTTTTAGTGCAAAAGTATTTACGAAAGGTACAACAACTGCAGGCCCTAGGCCGAACTTTTCGCATCCACTCAAGTTACACATGTTCAAGATTTTAAGAATATAGCAAAATAAATTGAAAACTGAGTGTAAGAAGGATAAAGGGATAAGACCTATTTGCTACTAACCCATCCAAAGAGGTTCAGGAACTGAAGAACATATATGGGCCAACAAATCAATTGAACATTTGCAGTACTTAAATAGCATTTGCATTCGTATTGATTGGTAAAATGCAGTATACACTACCGTTTACACTACCTGTTCTTGTCATGCGACATGTCGCATGTGTTCCAAACTTTTTATATTACCTAAGTTGTTTCAAAACAAAAAAAACAAAAAACACTATTGTTCGGATAAATTTTCAGTAATTCTTAGGTACGTAATATATTATATACTAACTCCGAATATATGTAAAATAAGTATTCGCTTGTTTAAAATTTGATTTTATATTTTTGATTGCCGCATGAAATACATACGACTTCTTATATGAAATTGCCACCTAGAAAAGTTGTATATGCGATAAATTGGCCAATAGCAGCACAGCTTGCTACCAAGAACGTCACGGCCACCACAACAAACAAATACACTCTAACTAAATTCGACAGTGAATAAAGTGAAATATTCATCTTATTAATATGGCATGCTACTGTATAAGTATGAGTTTAAGTGTGAGCAATGTGGGGCCTATAAATCGGCTACAAGAGGCAAAATTAAGAGAACCTAATACCCATTGATTAACGACGCCGCTCTTGTTTTATTGACTTAAGCCAGCTTGGCCATTGCATGCTATGAAAGCATGTGTATGTGTTTAAGTTCATACATACGTACTCGTGTGTACATGTACGAGTATTTGAATGTGCAAGTTAAAAGCCAATTTCCCACCACAACAACAATAACGTCAATTGACTCAATGGGAATTATTGGTAATTCTATAAGAATATTCGCTGTAGTGAAACGTCCACCTGTCCATCCGTCTAAGCAACATTCATGATTGCAAGTAATTTGCGAAATGATGACCTGATGTGCGGAATAATTTATGCATTCGTTCATCGGGAAATCGGAATTTTACAGTCGCACCGTTTTGCAACTGTAACTGTCTAATCCAATCTAATCCACACAAATTGGCCAACAAACTTACAAACTAATCAACAAAGCGTTCACGATAAGTAAGAACATTGTATGTTCGACTCTGGATCGGATCAATTTATTAACTACCCTTTGGCACAATTCTTCACAACTTTCTACATGGAGCCTTTCTACGTTTAATCTAAATTTTCCAAGTTATTTTAATTTGAGTGCCGTAGTGGCACAATAGTTGCATCCAATAGATTTCAAAGCCGGTAGAGCAATGACATGAACATTTTTAATAAAATCCGTACTCTGAGAGAAAAATTGCAGTCGAAAATCAAGCCCGGCCATACTTATTCGAATAAATTTAATAAGGACTGTCTTAAATCAAAACACAATTTTTTTACGCACAATATGCTTTATTTACGAACAAAAAGTCAGTTTCAGCAGTATAGTAAATAAAAGTTTATTTCTACAAATTAAACCGGAAAATCTTAAGTCAAAAGCGAATTCTTAAACTAATCGCAAATCTATCTCAGTCTTTAAAGTTTCTACAACACACATACGAGTATGTACATATTCTCAAATTTAGAAGAAAACCACATTAACAATTTCGTTTTTTTTAAGAATTTTCAAGCTTAACAGACTTTGATCAACTAATTGGCTAGTTTTTTTACCGCTTTTGCAAAATTTGACGTTTTTTCCTTGATACACTCAGGATCAAGAAAACAGCGATTCATAAACAACGGATGAATTAAAAAATGTGGCGTAGTTTCGCATGTTTTAATTGAACGCGGTTTAAATCGCAACTTAAATATTGTAGCTTCGCTTTCCTCATGTACAGTAAATAATATTGGCATAGTTTGCACTGTCCATTAAAACAGAATACAGGGTGATTTCTTTCGTTCAGCGTTTCGTGTTTCTATAAAGAAATTCCGAGCCTATCTCCATTTAAGAATATGCTTTTCTTTTAGCAAGTTGAAAAACCAAAACCATTTTCTGGGTCTAATCCCCAATTCAAGTAAACTTAATAAAAAGTCCAATTGAGTAAATGGTACCTTAAAAGAAAGCAATCAAACATAATTGGATTCGAAAATAATAAGAAATTTAAGATGAATTGGCAAAACGAGCAATAAGAAAACATAATTCCGATTGTATGTCGGAAACTGTCGCGTCGCACAGTGTCGTGGCAGAGGGCAAAAATCAAAATATTGTGTTGGAAATCTCAGAGAACAAATTTTCACATGAAGTATAAGTAGTTGCTGTGTGAGGGTGGTTTGAACCGCGGTCACTACGTACAATGTCTTTCTTCTAATCTTAACCATTCTTATCTTCAAAAGTACTGACCATGTTAGCACACTTACCGTACAAAACTTCAATTTGGTTGCCCTCGTAGGAAGAAGGTATTCATAAATTTTGCCTTTGAAAGTAATTATGTCGAAAGTGACCCTTGATGAATTCGACTGAACTCCATAATGCTTTTTTCATGTTTATCAAGTAAATGCTTGTGACAAATTTCAGTGGTATATGATTACTTCTTCTGTTTTTGTCCACCCGTTGTATGAAGTCACTACACTGTGCGTCATTGTGCTTTAATTTTTTTAGTTTCTATCATGTTGCTGTTATTCTAACTTTGTGTTTTCTGTTTTGCTTGTTTAATCTTTTGCGGTTATAAATAAAGCTCCATGTATTATTTACCGCTGTGTTTTGTTTACTAGCTGTCATTGCCTCTTCACTAGCCACAGCTTGAGAAATGCGGCATCGTCGTTCTATCCCCCGTGTAGAGCAGTGCAGCGTATTGTTTCTTTTCCGGTTAAGTTGTTTCGGCATCATCGACGTTAGCAACCCACCAGCATCAAAGTTGACGACGACGCAACGTCAGCTATATCAGTCACAAATAGAGATAACAAGAAACTACAGCTGCAGAAATTCCTTTTCCATTTTGTAGCTGCTGCTGCTGCCATTGACAGCGATATTTGATTTTTTGTAACTTGCCAGACATACTACTGGAAAATCTGTGCCAGTCTTTGTAGTGGGAAAGGTGTGGCATTGGAGTTTGGTCACTGTCAATCTGCTCCAGGTCAGTCTTCTGATCAGGCTTATTCTTTAGGTCCCACTTTTAGCTGCAAGTGCTGCTTCACACACGCGGCGGAAATATTATTACATCATTTTCATGTTTATGTTCACATACATCCATACAATACATCCATACATACATACATACATAAAGACTAACAAGTTGAGTTTATTGGTAAAGAATTTTCCTCCTGTTAATAAAAAAATAACATTTTTTCAATGTTTTCTTTTGCTCGGCGCCATAAACTGTTTACGATTCACTGTTTTGGTGTCGATGTGGCTAGACAATATTTCCACCCAAAGACAAATAACCCCTGTTTATGTTGTAGCTAACTGCAAAACACATCCACTGCCCTTTGGTATTTGTAAATAATAGCGGAAGTGAAAAAACACAGCGAAATGATGCGATAAAAAAACACAAGTTATTATCTCGAGTCTGACTCGACTCGGTCAGTGGGTTTTGCATTACAATCGAATTTACCGTCGATTAATACCACCGCACAAACACACACACACACACACATCCCAAGAGTCGTAAATAGGTGTTGGTGCCAGCACAAGATGCATGGGAATCGATTAATACGAAGATGCCTGAGAACCAAAAGCATAGCTCCTACCTATTTGTAGATGACGAATGAGCCACATGCGTTTCCTGGTTATCGTCTTCTGTCGATTTCCCCATTGTAGTAGAAGAAATCATTTCCTGCCAGTAACTATATTCGTGACCGGATATAGTACATTGCTTTGATTGTTTCAGTTTCTTTATAAGGATTTTTTTTTTTTGGCGTCAATGTATTCAAGGCATGTATTTAAGTGGACTTCCTGCTTTCTAGGTATCTGAGGCGTGGCACTGTGCAGCGTCGATGAAGCGTTTATTTTTTGATCATCAGATGGATTGGTAGGTGGGATGTAAATGATGGCAGTCATGTAGGATAAATACTTATGTACCCGTTAGAAACGGAACAAGAAACGTTTAGGATGTCCGTTGGGAACAGCTCACGGTTAATTTTATGTAAAAATCAAAGAAATAAATGAAGCAAACCGATAGTCACTAGCCCTACTTACTAGAAACGTAATGGACGTAGAATTATATTGAACGATTCCTTTTCAGGTATATTTGTGTTAACTTTTCCAATGTGGTGATCCAGGCAACGTACATACTGCATTGTTAACTGTAGTGTCTCCGGTTTGATTACCGGCAAAACCATAAACATGGTCATTTATCTATCTTTCCTAACCTTTGCCTTTATTGTTTGTTGATTGTTGAACAAAGTACATTAAACAAAATACCAATTTGTGACGACATGAATTTGTGGACATGGTCAGAGGCACCGTGCAAGGCTATATTATTGGTCAATATTGTTATCAATACAGTTGATAAAATATTTAATAATTTTTTGTTTAATTTCATGTATGAACATGAAGTACGTTTACCAATAAATGAGTGGAAATTTCAAGTGACTTCTCTCCACTTTGCTCTCGATGTATGCAATAAACGTTACAAGGGCGGCAGCACAGAAGGATAAGACCTTGTTATGTATGCTGTATGCAAAGAAAGTTTTCAACGTCACTAGCAGCCGGTGTTGTCCAAAGCGCTCACTCCCACCCACTTCGATGAGAGAAACGTCGAGCAAACGAAGCAGCAAACATCGGCATTATCATCATCAAAACATCCTCTATCTTCGCCAAGTTGACAGCTTTTTTGCAGTCAAAAAATTGACATGTCGTTTTCAATTGAAGTCAGCATCACCTGCGTGCTTGACGATGTGAATGCTTCCTTTCACATTCAATGAGATCGGCACGTTAAATTACGAAAAGGTATAGTGATGGAAGGAGGAGAACGAAAAATTGGAAATGGTGTAAGAACGCCGCTCAACAACGTGTCCAAAGTAATTAGGCTACATGCACATACGTACATATTGTACATAGTTGTTGCAATATTGGCTAAAAGATACAGTTGTAACATGTTTCTCACCACATAAGCAATTGTGTTAACGGAAACAAAACATCAACACAAAGAGACACATATGGTACATATAAAAAGTTGGAACAGAAAAATAGCATTGAAAAATGTTTGGCACCCGCGCTGCAGTAACAGATTACATGCTGCGGCAACAACTACAACTACAACATCTTCATCTACAATACATACAAACAGAAGCAATAAACGTTTCGTTTAATTGGACACAAGAGACGGAACATTTTACATGGCTCCTTAATCAATGATGTCGTTGTTGCCGGCCGTCGTCGTGTGTTGTTGTACTCAATGGCAACCGACAGCGGCATATAGAACGGAAAATTCAACCGCAACGTTCTTGGATAGACAGGGAGATAAAAGCAGAGCTAATATGCAAAAGGAAAATGCTGCTTCGACAGTTCGCCTATCACTTCGTTCCCAGTTCAGTTCCCATCAATGCAACTCCACGTTTCGTCTCCTTGTTCAAAAGCCGACCACTCGATGAATAATGTAAACTGCAAATCATCACCAGCAATCAGCAAAGTCTGAGATGGTTACGAATCCAGACCGTTGTGAAGATTTTTCATTCGCACAAACTGGTAAGTGTGTAAAGTGGGCGAGGCATTAACCACCCTCAACTGCTGTAGCGTATTGAACTCAAGACCACCACTTATTCTTAGATGTTAGTAGTTAATGCATTTCAAATGTACTTCATTGCTTACCTCTGTGCCGATTGGTCTGCTTGTCGAACATGAGCATGGCGTCCTCAATCTGCAATAATCAAAAAGAAAACGTAAATAATTAAGTTAAATAAGTGCTCAGGTTATACATAGGTACATATGTAGGTACGAGTACATATGCACATATGTTGTTTTCATTTCAGTATTATAATTGTTACTGATGTGGAAAGAGAAGTGAAGTTTGGGATTTTTCAAAGTTCGAGCTCATTAACTTTGGCACTTTGAAATATCTATTATGACTTAATTAAAACAAAATAATTGACCCAAACCACTGTCATCAGCGAAAACGTTCCACAGTATTCAGCACCGCAATAAACTGAAGTACGAATTTGGAAAAAAAACACGCAAACATCCACTTCGTTTGGCTTATTTGGCGCGCGTTTTTTCTCTCGAGCATTAGTAAAAAGGGCACTGATTAAGCGCATACTTTGCAGCGTCAACAACAGCTCCAACAAACACAGAACTTACAAAAATATGAAAACTTATTGTGTGGCAATCTGAACTGGCCATCACCCATAGACAGCATACACACATCCTCATAGATTCTCACACATACACGCAACACATTTGAGCGTCAACAACTCAGTTCAGAAAGTAAAACTTTTCCCATTATCCCAAATAACTGATAATGGTGGATTTGATGGTGCGGCAGTTAGTTTTTGACTTGGCTGTCGTTTGTCGTCGCTGCCGCTGATGCCGCTGCCTCCATAATTAGTAAGTTTACTTTAAACTTGCGAAGCGAAAGAAACTGAAGGCAGTCTATAACGAGCTTTCAATATCAGAATCTGATGTTGTAATAAAAAAGTTTATCCATTACTAATTGTATTAAAATTGACTAGAATTCACGAGAGTTAGTTACACATTGAACAAGCAGAGATAAAAATACAGTTTCATACTCGTGTCTAATATTGTAAAATATGAAATGTGGATTTTAAAAGAAAATGGTGGAGGCATTTACGAATTCAGCATTTGCTTCCCTTTCCCCACCTCCTACCTCCACGCAAAGATTGAGGATTGTGCTACACATTTTCTATTTTTCTGCCGGCTGTAATATTTAATTAGAAATACAATGCAAGTGAAATTTGTTATATGAAATTTTATTACTCTTTCTATCTAGCCATCCTTCAATATTGTCTCCTACATTCGTTTACTCATTCATTCATTCATTCATTCATTCATAAACGAAATGCTTATTAAAAAAGATTTGCGATGCATATTTCAGCCATCTGCTGCTGTGCTCATTCAAAATTTAAGGAGCACCATTATCGTTCGCTAGGATAACAAGAGCAACATCGTCACCATTACCGCTACCAGCGCCACCCGTACTAGCATTGGCGAAGAAAGATTTTACACACACTTACGTACATACATACGTATATGTATGTATAAATAACAATACCAACAAAAGTAAAGAAAAGAATATGACGCTGACGATGCGGAAGACGAAACGAAAAGCAGCAGCAGTAGCACCAGCAACACGTTATTCACAAACCAGCAACTTTATTGTTTCCATCATAAAGTCTTGACGGAACTTCATAGAAGAATAAGGAAAAAAAAAGCAAACAAGCACAAATCCCGAGCATGGCACATCCAAACATCACACGTACACTTTCACAGAGACACAAAACGGAAACAAGGACTCAAATTCGACTAGAATTACAGAATGAAATGAAAGTCGAACATTTCCATACTGATATACTCGTGATTGCAATTGGTTAATTCGATTCGAATCGCACTTGTTAAGACCCGACTTGGTTGAAGCGAAAGTCACGATGGCACGAGTCGAGCATCTGTAATTATAATCTAACGTGAGTTCCGGATAAAAATAGTTCCTTCCTTCTTTCTTCCCTAGACAATAAACACATTACATGAGGCTTCCTGTACAGTTCTTAACCTTGTGCCCAATGGTTCTCTGCCCGAGCGAGACAGAGTCTATCCAATTAGGCTTGGTTAAGGTCACGTAAGAACTCGTAGTGGGCTTCTGTCGTATCTCTGCTTAGTCTCAAAATATTTTGCTATTACATCTGCTGCATGAGTTCCATATGTCGAAAGAGTACGGTTTCTTAAAATGATTATTTGAGTTGAAAGCGGAAATGGAACACAAGTTGGAAATAATATCGCATTTTTACAATATATTGAATAATTTTGAATTTTATTTTTGCAAATGACAGTTGGAAGACGATGAGACGCAAACAATAAGCTGCTGCAAAAGTGGGAAACTGACGCAAAAGCAAAGATGAAAGAAAGCAACTGAGCAACTGCTAAAGGAAACGAGTAGCAGATATCGCTTGAGCGATTGAAGCAGTCGTCTGTGTAAATAAGATTCTTGCTTGGCAGAGGCAGAGCGAGCATTAACGAGAATGCGAGACGCGCTGAGGAAACGATGAAGTCGACGAAATGCATGCATGACTTGCCAGATTTATGCACTAGAAGTAACAATACAAATATTACAAGATTTGTCCAATGACTGCCAAAGCAGTAAACTGGTAGCTACTTCCCATATCTCTGGCAATTTGACATAAATACTTACACAGTAGCTCTCGGCTGGAAATGTAGTTTTGAGAAAATAGCAATTTCAATTCAATACCGTGCTAGGTGGCGTCGACGCAAAATCGATTCAAATTTCATGTACATAACTTCATGTAACCCAAGCTAATTTAAGCCTTCCTTTAAAACACGGTAAAGAATAAAAAGTGGCACAATTAATATACTTAAAAATGGGAATATTAAGAGCAGTGTAACACATTTTTCGCTTATATCTCGACCGAAGCCGCTATGCCATGTTGCTACAGCTATTCATATATGTACGTATGTAAGTACTCTTGGTATAGTATGTAGTTTGGCGTTTTGAATTATCAAGGTACATATTTAGTTGATAATAAACTATCCTAGTTTAAACCGAATAAATCTGAGCGCTAAAAAAAGGTTTAAACCGGCTTTTTTTTTTAAATCGCATAAAAAAGTTATGCAATATTTAAGTGTTCAGGCTTTTTGGGTCCTAATTTATAACGCTGTTTCATTCAAAAGAAGGTCAAATTAGAATAAACTCCTTTAATGGAACTAGAACTGGAGGGGCTCTACATTAAATGTACGAGGAAAATAAAATTCTGCTAGATTTTACAAGAGTTACCATAATTGAATTGTACTAACATCTGCTTGCCTCAATGGTGTAATCCTGGTATGAACAAAACCAAAAAACGGCTTTTTGCCAACCTTGTAGAGCGCATTTTGAAACATACTAGCCTGAAACCCAAAAAAAAACAGCCGCAATAATGCCAAAATGGACAGTATTTAAGTGTTGGCATTTCCACCAGTGCCAGTGTAGTCGCTATGGAGTAGTACGCAGTGTACTGGACTACTGACTACGCAGTGTGCCCGGTTTCAAATCTCGGCACAGTCAAAAAGTAAAATATATATATATATATATATATAAGTTTATACAGATATTACCAAATTGTTCTACAGTAAGTGAAAATTGTCTGGCTTTGACTTTGAAACTCGCTGTTCGGTTTTGGCATAAAATTGTAGAAAGATATCTCGCACAACATGTGTGGATGCGGCCTAGGCTCTTCGTAGGCTCTTGCGTCATTAAACAAGAAGTGGCAGCAGATATTGACGTACCATGCTTTTCAGCCTTCGCTAGACAAGCCATCCCCACAATATTTACCTTGATCAAACAGTATCTGAAGTAGCAAGCCCTGTTACTAATGCAGCAAGACTGCCATTGAAGACTGACACTAACTATGCAGGAACAAACGATGTCACAAGTGTTGCTAACAATATTTACACACTTGTTTTGGGGAATTGGAGCAAACAAAGTGTGTTCATAGATAACTTATTATTTACTTTAAACTTATACATAGACTTTCCAATCGATTCGTGAGTCGTTCTAGCACGGCATATATTAAAAAATATAAAAGTATGTGCACAACTTCATAAGTCCACATTTTATGTTCCGCAACTTTGCGCATTTTTGTCACCGTGTGCTCTGCCTGTGGCGCCATGAGAATGAAAAATGTAATTGTTAATTATCAGCTTAAAAATCCCTACCGTTTACCGCGCAGCCACTGCCGCCAATGCAGATTAATTCATTCTGAAACCGTCGCGGATTTCGGAACGTTTTATCATTAATTGTCAATAAAATGGTAATAACAACAGCAGTGGGAGCAACTGCAGCAACAAGAACGAACTATGCGACTAAAATAAACGCAATGCATCCATGCGTCTGGCCGCCGCCTCTGCCGAATATTAAGCACGACTGTGCTTTTTAATCTTTTCGATTTTAATACAGAAATTTGCCGTTAGTGCTGATGCAGCATATGCTGACAACAGCAGTTGTACCCATGACTGTAGCGTTGCCAGCTCCTCCTTCAGTTTTTCGCGTTGGTCAGCATCCTCATCATTACTGTTCGGTTGCCGCAAACTTTAATTCTATTAGTAATTGTTAAAAATATCACCAGTTTGTTGGCCACGAGAAGAATGAAGGGTAGGTGGAGGCAGTTTTATTTAAATTTGAATTCATTAATCCATCAGAATCCGCAATCATGGCAACTCCGTAAAGCCATCAACATACTCCTGCCGTCTGCAAAGCATTACAATGACCATTATCATTGCATGTAATTACCGCACGCGAACAAACACCCAGACTGACTTGAATGATGGTGCGACTATGATGGATGGGATATTAGAAAATAAGAATCAAGTTATTTGGAGTAGCACGACGAACCAATGACGGCTAAAGGAAAATTCGTACCAAGTTTCCGGATCTTATGTGAGGTAAATGCAAGCGTTATACATGTTCAATGTGCCAACGAATGCAGCTAATCCATTGTTGTAGCTAAGGTCCCTGTTAGTAAGTGAACATTATTCAGTGCGCCGGTGAAGTACAAAATATTGATTCATTTCCTTTTGTTGCTGGTCTGAAGCTAGTAAGCGATCCCAAATGTATAATCTGGCTAGAATGTTGCAACTTTGAGTAACTTCTAAAATGTATAAATGTGTACTTATGTTTGCGCAAATGTGTGTTCGTATGTAATAACTTTCCACGTAGCTTTGGGAAAGTCTCGTACTTTGTGAAAATTCGCAAAGTTTCTTAGAAACAAATAGTGAAGAAAATTGTGAATTTTTTCAAGTCCCGTGCGACTGTGTCCAATTCAGTCACACACGCTCAAAGCTGGCAGCGTCCGTGCACCACGTCCCTGGCATTCCGTATCCCTCGAGCAGCGCACACACCCTGTGCACAAATGCCTCACTTACTCGTAATCTCGTCACTCTTACGCCCGCCTCGCCTACTCTTGGCTGTGCTGCTCAACAAAACTTTGTGTTTTTATTTTCGTAGTCGAAGCAGTAGTTGTGGTATTTCAAGCTCGTTAAATCTTTATGGGTGTTCTTTCATTGCAGTTACAGGATCATTTTCGGTTATTCATCTTTCTCTTTGCTTGATTGCGACAATTTATTTTGTCGTCAGTTGCCATGTCACATTGCGGTTGGGCATAAGCGCCATTCATTTAGTTTTTGCTCCTTTTATGCTTGGTTTCTGTACTCAAGTTGTGGCCAGGCATTTTCTTCGTTTGACAAATGTGTCGAAGCGCTGGTAAGAAATAAGTGCCTATGCAACTGTGTGGACAGCGGGCATCAGCCTTATGTAGATAATCCAAATGCAAACGCTTTAAGAACAATTCAACTCTGGATTTTCAATGACTTAGATCCAATTTCAAGTTTCGTTCGTACGGCCATTCATTTTCATACCTAAAACAATCCATCGACGCATACCCTTTATATATGCTCTACTCGTAAATATGTATGTATAAACATAGTAGTGTGTGTATTTATAGTGTTCCTCTATTTATGTACCAGTATACACAAGTACTGCACCTTCTGGTTAAAGAGCATGGCTCTTAAGATACAATTTAGCCACTTTGAAAAGAAGGTAAAAGAAGGTGTGGTAAGAAGGCTGAAATAATAGAAGAAAACTAGAGTAAAAGCTAGAAAAATTTGCTTTGAAATATTCGAGCAAATATTGTAACTCAGAGTCCTAAACGAGTAATACCGCGTCGTAGAGAACACTTATATCAAGACCAATATTTGTTTATATTATTGAGCATTGTTTATTGTGTGGCCAAAATAACTAACTAATACTTAATAATAATAACTAGGTGCACTTCAAAGCTTACACAAAGCACAAGCCGCACAACTTATTATCGTGCTTCTTTTTATGTAGATCTGAGCAGTCAGAGCATCATTTTGTGATTCTTTTGTGCTCTACGTTTCAGAAGAAATTGACAGAGCAGACGGAGCTCGATTGGAAAAAAACATTTTGTCACAACATACGCAAGTTCAAAATGGCGGACAATTGCAAAGGTCCGAAAGGTAATATTTTCAATAATATCAATAAATGAATAGCTTTCCATGTAAGTATGTACGAGGTGTGATCCAAAAATAACCGTTATTTTCAAATTTCGTGAGTTACGTATGTTCGATTTTCGCATTATATGTTGGCAATACCAACCATTTTGGATTGTCAGTTTGTTTTTGACAGATAAAAAGGTTAGTCGTGTTTTGGTGTGCTCTTCGATTTTTTACTATTCGTAAAAATGGATCAAAGAAACTGTATTCAGTTTTGTGTAAAAAATGAAATTAAATGCGCAAAGACATTTGAAATGTTGACTGTGGCCTTTGGCGAGCCCACTATGAGCAGAACACAAGTTCAATTGTGGTATAACCGGTTTAATGAAGGCCGAGAATATGTCAGTGACGATGCTCGTCCTGGTCGCCCGAGCACGTCAACAACCGATGAAAACATCGTCGAATCACTATCAGAGAGGTTGCTGATGATGTTGGCATATCGTTCGGCTCATGCCAAGCAATTTTTACGGATGTTTTAGGCATGAAACGTGCGGCAGCGAAGATTGTTCCAAAATTGCTAAATTTTGAGCAAAAACAACGTCGCTTGTGCGTCGTAAGTTTTTGGCCAAAAACAAAACCGTTATCATGCCTCAACCACCGTATTCACCGGACTTGGCCCCCGCTGACTTTTTCCTCTTCCCAAAACTGAAGACACCGATGAAAGGAAAGCGTTTTGCTACGATTGAGGAGATAAAAGAAAAATCGAAACAGGAGCTGTTGGCGATACCAAAAAGCGCGTTTCAGAAGTGTTTCGAGGATTGGAAAAAACGCTGGCATAAGTGTATTATATCTGTGGGGGATTACTTTGAAGGGGACAAGATAGTTGTTGATGAATAAATAAATACTTTTTGAAAAAATTGAAAATAACGGTTATTATTTGATCATACCTCGTATATGTACACTGAAGGGCGTTTATTCTATGTTTATCTGCTGCTGTCCGACAGATCGTGCTCAAATTTCATTTTCTAATCGATTTTGCTCCTGTACACAGGGTGTGTGGGGTATAAAAACTCTTATCTCGAGTCTGTTAGTTAGCCTCTTTATTACACCAAAGGTAGGCTAAAGAAAAATTTTCCCAAACAAAATATGTGTGATATTTATGTAGAGGTAGATACAGAGGCGGATTTTTACATGTTGAGGCCCTAGGCAGAAATCAATTTTTGTGGCCCTCTTAAGTTTTCCCTTTTTGTACTTGTGGCTCAATTTTCCTAATTTTGATGAAAGAAACAACATTTTTGATAGAAAAATATTTTGTTAGAAATTGTAAACCATTTATATTATTTTTTTTCGTGATTTATTTCTTGCAAAACTATCAATTAAGGAGTCATAATTGATTTTTGTTACTAAGTAGCTTTTAATGTTCATGATTTATTTTTATTTGGCCAAGTGACGTTCTTAGGTAGTTTTTGACCCGCTTAAGAATGCTAAATGATCTCTCACCATACGCATTTGCAATTGGGATTGTTACAAAAATTTTTAGGATTATTTCAACGTTTGGAAATGTTGATGTTAAACCTTCCAGAATTGACGAACACATTTCAGGAAGTGTTAAAATTTTTTCCAATTTTACAAAATGAAGGAACTGCTCAACCTCATCTTTGAATACTAATTGATTTATGTCATCTTTATAGTTTTCAACTAAATTTGATTCACACAGCAAATTTTTCTTTAGGCAAATCAAAATCAACAAATATTAAAAAGTCATAAACTACAGACCTTCTTTTTTTTTCAGAGTGTAAAGTATCACAAATTAAGTAAAATGTTCCAACTTTGAATAGTTCTTTCCCACGTAAAATTATGTCATTATCTGAAGTTTCATTCGATTGCTTCTTTCTCCATTTCGTGAAAATATGCATCATCAGTTCGAATACTGAGTATGAATGCTGATAAAGATTTCAATAACTTCGTTCCTATTTGTATGTTACATTCTTTGTTTTGTAACGATTTATTGGTGGCATTAATTCTTTGCAATAGGGTATTCCAAAAAATCTATAGCAGTGCCGTTTCTAAATCTTCAAAACTACTATGTAATTTGTTCCCCTGAACTTTTGTTATGGGCTTTTCAGATGGGTTAATACAAATTTCACTAAGAACGGTTCTTATGAAAGAAAAATTTTTTCGTTCAGTTAAAACAGTTTCAGCTCTGGATGACCATCGAGTGTCACATATACGTTTTAAAGTATAGCTTAAATTCTGATCGGTTTTCATTAGCTGATGCCATCTCTTTGTCGAAGAGGAAAAAAAGACGAATAAATTTTGAATAAAATCAAAGAATCTAATAGCTTTAGAAGAACATTCTGCAGCTGTATTTCCAACTAAATTTAAGGAATGTCCTGCGCAAGGCACAAAAACAGCATTTTTGATGTAACTTTTAATTTTAGCTTGGAGACCGTTATAAATGCCTGACATGTTCGAAGCATTGTCATACGTTTGTCCCCGGCAATTATATATGTTCAACCCTAATTCGGACAAGCTGGACAAAACAGTTGTTTCTAAATATGTTGCATCATGATGTTTGATCGGAATAAAACATATGAACCTTTCTTGAATTTTTTTTATCTAAATCTACATACTTGATAATAATAGTTAACTGGTCAGTATGGCTAGCATCAGGCGTGGAATCAACTATAAGAGCAAAATAGTTTGCTCGTTTTATTTCATCAACAATGGAGTTTTGTACACTTTTGCCCATAAGTTCTATGAATTCATCACACGTGGTTTTAAATAAATAATTAACATGTCCAATCCCGCAATTACTGTGTTTTTCCAAGTGAACCTTTAAAAAGTCATCAAATTCGGCCAAATATTCAATACAGCTGGGAAAATTGCCTTTGGAAGAATTAGCATGTCCTCTAAACCCTAAGCCCAAAGTTCCCAAAAGTCTAACTGTAGCAACGACTCGTTTTAATACCGCACGCCAATAAATTGCCTCTTTTTCTATTACTTCTAAAAGTTTGGAATCGACACGACCACTTATTTTAGCACGACGAACATAAGCACACATACAACTTTTATGTTCTTTCGACTCATCATGTCTTTTCAAAACGTCTACAATATTTTCCCAATCGGAATATCCTCAAACTAAAACATTAGATAATTTACTAAATAGTTTACAAGCAAAGCAATAAACAGATTTCGTTGTTTCAGAATATTTAAATCAACCATTCTCTTTGCTCTTTTATTTTTACTTTACTTTTAACGGTACAACAGCCCATGGAGGGCCTAGGCCGAGCTTTTCGCATCCACTCATGTTGTGCGTGTTATATTTGTACATGAATGGAAGGGACCTACAGTTGAATGTCGAATCCGAACGGCGAAGTGAAAAGCTTTTCATAGCAATTTTTACTCTTGTAGGTTTGTCATTGCCTGCCAAGAGGTGGTGCCGTGTAAAAAAATTATTTTGTCTACTTTTTTTTTGATTTAGCCTGTGCTGAACCCCGGACACTGCGAAGCAGTCCAATGCATTAACACTACGCCACAGCGACCACTCGTGGGCTCCGTTTATTTTAGTCATATAAAAATGTACATCATTTAATTTTCGGTATATTTGTTGATCTTTATAACATTTTTTAGAAGATTCTAAATCTCCCACATTTTTGGGTTTTGTACAAATACAATGTTCAATCAAATCATTACTAATTATTTTTGGCCATAAACCAATGTCAGTAAAGTTAGGATAAGTATTTGTACATGTTATTACTTCACTCTCAATTTCAATCTCTATGTCATTGGCAATTATCACTTGCAGCTTCTTCTACACAAAAACTCCTATTTGAAAGATTAACATCGTTTTCAGCTATTACTGGTAGTGAAATCCTTTTACCTGCCACCGCAGTACTGGTAGATGGAACATTTCCATCCCAAGACATAAATTTTGCAAGGGTGTTTCTTTGCTTTTCATTTTGCTTCATTTGAATTTTTTTTGTAGTCGTTTTTGTGCGCCGACTCGAAAGTTCTTTTCATTTTAAAGTATATTTTTTAAAAATAAAATGGTATAATTGTTGACTGAATTAAGAATTATTAAATGATGAAAGCAACAACGTTGGTCTCGGTAGTTTTAAAAAAACTGTTGGTTGTTCTGAAAATATCAATCTCAAATCAAAATTTTAATTATGCTAATAGAAATACTCAATAAACACAAATAATTTTTCTCAATATTCAAAATCATGCAACGAAAATGTGATGTTAACGCAACAAAATTCAAACAAACGATGAAATGAAATGAAATGAAAGAAATTGCATTTTTCAAACGAAATATAGAAACGCAAAGCTTGCTTATGCTTGGTTCTTTTTTTCCTACGTATTTGCTTTCGAAAATGTTAAAATTTTTATATTAATATCTCGTGTTTTGTGTATCATATATTTTATTTTGCAAATCTCAAATTTTTAAAATCTCAAATTCTACACCTATTTTATTTTTTTATAATTTTTTTTTTTAATTTTGGAAGCCCTTGTATAATGCAGTATATAGCAAATGCTTAATCTGCCTACAGGTAAGTAAATCCGCCGCTGGGTAGATATAAATATATTTTCAAATCGATCCAGTTAACGAACTATTAAACTAACGGCTTTGAAAATCATCTTAAAAAAATCAAGGTTCATTTCTAGAAGTTGTACAATATGATTTTGAGTATTAAAAGTTGTTCCATTTCTGAATAATTGCACAAAATATGTATAAAATATTTTTAAGTTGGAACCGAAAACTAATTTCCTTTCTCCCACAGCAACTTTGAAACCTTGCAGCTGTGTGTAAATGAATACCTACATTTTATTAATAAATATTTTAATGAGCATTCATTTCTTCAAAGCTTTTGTGAGACAGCAGAGCACTACAGCAACCTCTTGTGCGCAAGCATACATGCACATTTACGTACGGATGTGTATGTGTACTGTTTTGCTAGTTATGTATTAGCTTAATTTGCATTTACTGTAAATTGTGAGCAATTTTCACACAAAAATCGATTTGAGATAAACCTAACAAATTATCTACATACATAAAGTTAGTACCATACATACTTACCTGCATATGTATGTAGTGAGTACGATAAACGAGTACATACGTGTGTGTGTTTGTGTGTATGTGCAATAGATACTATGTATATGTGAGTAGATTATTGACACTTGATCAGCATGGCCTCAGTACAGTTTCTCAATTCCTTTATTATGAATAATCGCAATCGTTTTGCAACGTCATAAAACACGAGCATACTTCGTATTCAGACAGCACTGATACTCCACTCAGGGCAGGTGTAAGGTATTTCGTCGCCTTGTAGCTCCTGCCTAACGTTTTCCCTAACATGACGTTGATTTTTTGACGTACGTATGTATTCTACCGTCACAATTAAAAATTTTATAATTTTGTAAATGTTTTATCAAAAAGACCCAAAACAGCAGCCACTCAATTTCGGCCACATAGCCTTCTTTTTCTTGTACAAATATCGCCACTCTATGTCGGCGCAGTCTAGCTTCTATTCTATCGGGAACACTGTTACACACAGTACAGAATCATTCGAGAACATTCGAGATGCACAACGAACGATGAATCAAAAAATAAACCACTTTGTTCGAATGGTCGATTAATTGATATTCAGAAAAAAAAATGTTTGTTGCTGTTTATTCGCAAGCTTGAAAGAATGTGCGAGGGCCACAGGTTAAAAACTAAGGTAGAAAGGAAGAGATACAAATTTCGCGTTTTCTTATCTACTACCTTACTTTTCTACCTGTCTCTCTCGAACAGTCTTTAATGCTTGCGCCATTGTAAACAGCCACATTGCAAGTGTTGTGTTGAAACGAAAAGAAAAATAAAACACTTTATTCGTATGGTCCCCTGAGTGAGAACGCACGTTTACATGCACAACATTCCACGCTTCCCGCGTGTTCGGTTGCCAGCGATTCTTTAGCTGTGTGAATGGTAAAATGAGAAACTACTCTACGTTCATTGCTGTTGTATTAAGTATACACACGCGATTTCTTACATATTTTTACGTTTGGCGATAATGTAGGTAGAAAGGGAAGTAACTGGTTTTTGCTTAGTGTTTAATATACTCGTATACTAGATTTAGTAGACTATTTCGAAATTACACGGTGCTGCTAATAAAAAATTGTCGTTAAGGCGTCAAGTAGAAATATCGAAGTTGCATCATTATTTACTTAGTACGTATTTATTTTAAATTCGTGTTTTCACAACTTAACCTTTTGCATGCGATAAGGTATTCCCGCACCAAATAGAGATGGGAGATGGCCACGTGACGTGAATTGTGCGAGACACGTGTAAACGTGAAATAACTTCCACAAGCGTAATATAATAAAATTTTCACGTCAGCTAAGTAAATCTAATTTTGGTAGTTTTAAAAGCAATGAAGCTTGCAAATTTTAAAGTCTTGCATTACTACTAACTTGTCTTTTGTTACGTCACAAAAGCTGAATCAAGAGTATGCTACAATAAAATACGAGTACCTATGAATGTATTTCAGTTCATAGTATATGTTTTTAAGTATAAGTATTTACCTATTTGGCCGTCATAAGGTAGAAAAAAATGTAAAAAAGCATCAATATAGAATGCCGATTAAATTTTAGTTTTCGCGTCTTGATAAAAATGGAAGAATTCATTTATCATCCCTGAATGAATGATTTATTTTTTATATAAAAAAGCTTTAAATAAAATCAATTTTGAATGTGGCCGCTCGCCAATCTTGCCGATATAGTAAAGGCGGCCCTGGCTTCCCTACTTGTAGAAATCATAGAATTATTACAAACAGGAACGATAAGCGCCAGCACATGGTATCGAAGCGTTGAATAGACGTTGGCAGTGGAGATGAAAAGGATAGTAAAATGTATGTAATTCGCACACAGATGAACTTTCACAGAGAAGATGTTCGCTAAATCGCAAAAGTTACAAAAGATTTAATAACCAATTAAATTTTAATGAAGAGGAAACTTTCAGTATTGCTGGTGTGCTTGGAATCGGCGCTAACGTCGACGTCTAACGAAACTGTCTAAAATTAAGTGACAGCAATTTTTTTATGTACATATGTATGTATGTATTATATACATATGCATTTTATATTTAGTAGAAAAAAGGGATATTTTATTTTTAATGCAACACTTAGCCAAGTCGCAAGATTTTCTTGGAATCAGGCATTGGAGTTGGCTTTGCTTGGTTTGGTTCAGTTTAAGGGTGAGTTATGAGCTTTATAGAAGAATTACGATTGAAATGATAAATCTACCGGAAGTTTCGGTTTGTTGTTTCTCTCTCAACCGGATACACTGGAAATCAATTTATGCCTCACACCACACACACAATCACACACACTCACACATCGGAGCTGGGGTGGGTTTTTAGTGGGTGAGTCGAAAGGCAAGTCTCGCACTTCGGTTTTCAAAGCTTTGTGCCACATCCACAAAAAAAAAATCATAAAAACACACACAGATACATACACGCAGGCTCATAGAAATGAACGAACAATCGAGGAAACCCACAAATCTCCTACATCTGCTCTTTCTGGCAGTAGAAATACTATTTCCATTAGCCATTGTCATTTACTTTCCCATACACTCAAACTTGTGCTTTATGGCTATACATACGAGTATGCTTGGATATATTGATGTGTGTACGGCAGTTATCTGAAAAGGGGTAAAATGTTCGGCAGCTGGCATTGCTGTCTGAGACTTGAGCATGGACTTGATTTTGCTTGTTTGTTTGTACAAATTAAAAAGTTTGTAATCGCGCATATTTATTTTAAAATATTCATCACTGCAAAATTAAACTTGGAGCAGTTTTCTCTTTTGCTGACAGTAGCATCAACGACGGCAGCAGCACCACCACCACCGTCATTGCCATTAAACAATGACCTCCGAATTCGTTTGGTTTTTATCTTAAAACTAGAGTTTTTCTAATTTTTCTGTTTAATTAAAAAGGGATTCTAAATGTAATCCCCATCCGAAGATAGATAAATATCAATTTGTGTGGACTGCAGCAGCAGCACGGTGGTGGTGGTGGCAGTTGTTTATATCGCCTTCATCCTCAATGTGTTTTATTCCATTTATCGTTGTTGTCGTTGTCGTTGTCGCCCTTTCCCTTTCATTCGTTTCGGGAGGCGAGAAAAACTTGATGTGCTTGAGTTGAGCTGCCCAAAAATTGTGGACACTATAGCATAGCTTTATATGTGTATTCTTCTATGTGCATGTGTGCGGGTTTGATATCCTTCTCTGCACTCACTAAATTTAATTCAAATTCATTTTGAATTTTTGAAGACACTCTTTTATACCCAATGACGTTGACGCCGTCGTGGTCGTCGTCATTATCATCAAAGGACGAAGCGAGAGATTTGACACATGAATTATACTTGTAAGTAAACGAATAAGGAGACAGAGGGACAAACGAGCAATCCGGCAGATAGAGAGACTGAACAAATGAATGAGCAAACGGATACGGAAGTAGAGAAGATGGAAGGAACGACCTCGCCGCTTGCAAGCTCGGGATCGCTTGGCACGTTCAATAAAAACTTTTAATCCTTTGGACTTTGATGCTTCGTTTCTAAATCTCTATATGAGTTGAGTTTCTCCCCCTGTACTTAATTCCATACATGCACATGTATGTACATGTGTGTGTTGGCGGGTATTTGAGTAGGTGGGATAAGAGTCCCTAAATCCTCTTCAATATTTTCTTCAAATCTTTAATTTAAAATTTTATTTTGAAAAGCTTTGAATTGAGTGAATGAACTATTGAATGAAGAGGCAAGTATGTCTGTGTGCATGTGCATGGTGTCGTGATTGTCTTCGTTTCGACTTCATACACATCCCATTTTCTCTGGCTCCTCTTTTCTCTACACTAAGGTAAAGCAATTTGCCAGATGCTTAGGGATGATGAAAAGTCGAAGTGATTGCGGCGAGTGGGCCAAAAACCAAGCATATCCTTAGATTTTCCTTAATTAAAATACTTTCAATGAAACGCCTCCACACGTCGCGTTTCGTCTCTGGTTCTCAACGATTCGACAGCATTCTGCACCAAATGGCAGGCAAAAGTTGTAGCAGCACCATCACCAGCACCAGCAGGAGCAGCAGCAGCAGCAGCAGCTGAAGTGCTGGTGCTATCGGTATTTGCATTACAAACCAAATTATAATTTTATGAAAGTTAAACGAGAGCGCTCGAGTTGTTGTAGCTCAAGTTAGTAGTGGAGGGGATGGTAGGTAACGATGGAGGCGCAATTGTAGTCGCCATTCACCACCAGCATCGATGCCAATGCTAATGCCGTTGCTGATGCCTGATGCCCTTTTCGGCACTGATTGTGAATTAAATATTGCATCACGAGCACAAAACAAAAAAATTAAAAAGGAACAACACGCAGCCGATTTTCCTCTCTCTCCGCCGCACATAAAAAGTTTTTCCAATCTGAACGAACTTATTAAATTATTCAATGTTTCATTTGGATGCTCTGTTCCAGGCGATAAGCTGCTGTTGTTTGTTGCTAGCGCACTACGGTTGATTCGCTTACAGCTGCACACATACACACATACACACACACAAACACACACACTCACACAAATGATGCTGTTTTCCGGTTCCGGTGAGCCATGTTAGATTGCGCTACACAAATAAATGCAGGTTTACACACACATGCATAGACACATATGTCTACATACATACGAGTTCATATGTGTACCTGCCTTTTCCAAAGCTTACAACTTATCTTTAAAAAATTGGAAATTACTATGAGGCGGCGGCGACGGCAATGGCAACGTCTCCGCACGACGTCTGCCGCTACGCGATCTGCCATGCAGGATGGAAAGAGCCAGCAGAGGCGGCGCACGCTCGGTATGAAACCGTGTGATTGGGGTTGGCATGTTTTGCAATGCGAACTGAGAATAAAGCAATTCAATTCAATTGCGCTCATTGTCTTCTTTCACCCTCCACAACTGAGCACCCCTATAAAGTTTCCTTTCTTTGGTTTTACTCTGATATTGTGTGTTGTTGTCTTTTGTAGCAATTTGTCATACAAATTTGTGGGTTTGCTGCAAGTAGCGAGCGGGCAAACGAACAAAGGGGCGAACACAGCGTGCAACGGAACCAACGAAAGGCGGGACCGTTATTTAGTCTCTCTAGACCCCAATTTACAATTCTAATGTAATTTTTTTCTGCTATGATTTGCTTATGATTCGAAATAAATGTTGTGCAGCGTTCTATTTCGAGATGTATTCCGTATATTCTGCACGGCAGACGTTAGTATGTGAAGCAGTGAGAGAGCGTGGCATGCAGTGTTTTGCAGTGTTTAAAATGATTCGTATATTTCATTTGATTTTAATATTTTCTGATGAAACGCTGCGGTCCGCCTTCAATCATTGCCCTGAGCCAGCCTGCCAGCAAGAAAAGCCAGAAAATGCCTATTAAATATGCTAATTTTTAGGCATCACAGCAACGAAAGTAATAAAATACAAATAACATCAAGCAAACAAATAAATGAAAACCATAAGCAAGATCGCATTTTGTATGCTTCAAAGCGTCACTTTGATTTCAATGTGGCAAATGAGCGAAAACATTGAACTCGTCATGGCCCCTCTTTCTAACACTGCTGCCCATTCAGCGTTGAGCTTAACTTTGTGGATGCTGGAGTTGTAACAAAAGAAAATGTCGTATATTCAATTTAAAATCAACTATAATTTCTTATTCGCAAGCATAATAATTAGGGTTCGCAACATAATCACGAGCTTGTGGCATTACATTAGACCGGGTAACCGCCAATGTGATATTGTTCAAAACCGAGGTTCACAACTATGGATATTTTCCTTTTTGTTGGGATGAATTAAAAGATTATTTATTATCTAAGAAGGGTAGTTTTATTTTAGTTCGCCGTTCGGATTCGGCGTGAAACTGTATGTCTCTTGCATTCGCGTATAAATATTAAGCTTCGAGTAAAAGTTAGGACTTGGGTGTGATGATGTTGTCAGGTAGTTGTCACTATCTGTATCAGATTCTCACTTTGATATGGTTAGGTAAGTGATGGCAGCATAAATTTCTCATAAATGTCTGCTGTCACACGAACAAATATAGTGCAAGACCATTTACACCAGAGTGGAAGCACAGCTATTGTATTCAACTCTTGTCACTATAATAAAGAAAAAATTATTCATATAATGGATGCGAACAGCTTGGTCTTGGGGGTGTGTTGTTGTGCCATTTAAAAGGAAGTCCTCTTTCTGGCAGGGATTTACTTTAAAGGAACTGAGTGGAGAAGGAAGCTGCAGCGCCGGAGAAATACCCAGACAAAGTCGGGCAATATCGCTTCAGATTGAGCCTTACAACTCTGAACTGATTTGCGGTTTTGCATTTAATTTTGAGAGTATGAGGATATTTGCTGCACTTTTAAAATAATTTGGCGACCGTGCGTTGGTGCTGCACATTGGCAACACTGCACTGACATCGCATCCTCCAGATAAGTGGTCGAGGCGATCACAATTGGTGAGGCTTTGGTGTTAAGCGTCACTTTCACTGAGAGCCAGCAACACAGAAATGTGCAAACAAATGCACAGTGAAGACTACGATGATGGCGCTGCTGATTGTGGCGGAAATTGTGATGGTCCAGTAAAAATTACTCTGCACATATTATGTACGTCGATTTGCACTATTTAAACATGCATATATATGTGTGTGTGTGATGCAAATGTTGCATGCATGCAAAAGGCGAGGGTGACAAGGCGGAATTAAAAAATGTTATGTAGAGTTAACTGCCTGTTGTAGTGGAACAAAGGAGCACAACTGCAAGCAACGGAGTCGGCAGCTATGCCAGCGCCAGATCTACATATTTCTAGGGAGTAGTGGGGGTGGTGGTGATGGGGGGCAACACCAAAAAACACAATATCGACGTTGCCCGACGCTCGTCAGCTCATGTTAAACAACATAAAGTTGCCATTCGGCCATTCCTTGTTTGTTCGTTGGAAGAAGCTTTTTCTGCTGCGGCTCCTGACGTCGATTTCATGAATATGCATGAAACTTGCAACCTGCACAGAAGCACTTGGTAGTTTGGCACTCATCGTTGTTGACACAAGCTCATGTGCACACAGAGAGGTAGGAGGCAGATGCAGGAGCGGGAATCAGGGCAGCTGTTGGTAGGTGATTGTATGTATGTAAAAAACCACTGAACAAGAAAAATTAATTATACAAAAGTGATGTTGTATGGACGCTATACGTTATACTTTTTCCGCGCACTGTTGTCTTCCTTCTCTCTGTATTATGGGTTCTTTCGCTTTCGCTTTCGCTTTTCGAAACACTCATTAATTCATTTCTCAGAGTCGATGCCGCTGCTCATTTGCAATTTCACGCGCCCAACGTTGTTCAAGAAGATTTTGGAAAATCGGTGTTGTGGCCTAGTGGCAGCAACAGCAGCAGGATAATTTTGGTAACCTGTTTTCTTAAAGCGTTCATTACTTATTAATAATGTATCTTCTCTGGTATTCTGTGGTTCGATCAATCGTTCGGCCGGATTCGCTACTGATAGATGGTGCCACGTACTGCATATGGTGCATAGATAAAAGCGTTTATTGTTATGCCGAGACAACAGCAATAGCGACAGCACCACCGACTACTGTATAGCATACCGGTATCTTCGGCCAAGGCCCTTGGGTACTCAAGCGCCAATGAAAAAGTATCAGCAGCAGTATCAGTGAAACATTATTAGTGGTCGCTGTAGGTAGCGGTAGTGCATTGGATTGTTACGCAGAGTGCAGGGGTTCAATCTCGAAACAGGCAAAATAAAAAAATAAAAAATAAATAAAATAAAAAAATGCAACGACAACAAAATTTATACACGGCACCACCTCTTGGCAGGCAATGGCAAAGTTCGGGTTCAGCATAAAACTGTAGGCCCCTTCCATTCATGTACAAATATAACACGCACAACATGAGTGGATAGAGCGATATGAGCGGTCATAGTCGACACTGATAAACTGAAGTTCATTGTGGTCAAGGCATAACACTTGCCACAATGGCTGCCTATCTCTTTATCGGTGTCCTGTGTGATCGCATTCACTCTCTCATTCTCCCTCCTTCTTCCGCTCACCTATCAATCTTCCTTGCATTCAACACAATGCTCTGCATTCATGGGGGTGTTGAATGTATCAATAAAAAAAAAAAAGAAACCACAATATAATGGCAATTGTAATTTATGGTCGCATTTAACATTTAAATATAAAATGCGAATATTCTGAAATGAATTTGAGCCTGCAATAAGTAGGTTTTAAAAGTAAATGTAAAATTGTTGTCCACAGCAAAAATAGGTATGTACACGTACATACATGGGCTAGTATACCATTGCAACGAAACTAGTATATCATGGCAACAGTTTCAAAATACAAGAATTTCGGTCAGTTTTCGATATAGAGAACATGTGAACCATGTGAACCAATGTTGATATTTGAAATATTTTGAAATAGTAGGTACTTTTTGGAGTCCGATTGTACCTAAAAGAAGAATGATAATTTTTTGCTAGAAATAGTGGAAATACTCTGAGCTCCTTAAATTTTTTTTACTTTCTCCCATACGTCAAACATTTTGCAAAGTTTTATTTTTAATATAAGTATTTGGTGCATTTTGACCAACAATATCTGTGTACATATTTACATATAGTAAATTAACTTGCCTAACGAAAAAAGATGCGGCTACCTCCGCTTAAAAATGAAAATAGGTCTACTTTATGAGGATGTTACCATAATTCCCCTGATTAGCTGTCCTAAACTAGATTGATTTGAAAAAAAATATTCCACGACTCATAATTTGCATCGCAATGGTTTTCTTCTTTAGGATACTTTTAGCAAAATAAAACATCATTAATAATAGATAAGGTAAGCTGGATTATTAAGGGACGCGTCTATTCACAAGAGGAAGAAAAACCCTAAACCGAATTGGTAATTTTCTGGGTTTTTCATAATGTTTCGAAAATGTTACTTTTTCAATTTTTTCTTAATATAGGGGTAAGTAATAAGAGTCATCAAATAAACTCGCTCTAAAATGTAATAAAATATCAATCTGGATGGCTTTTAATGTTTAATACGGACTCATAAATGACCAATAAATTACATATTATTGAATCTACAAAATATTCATACTTACCTTATAAATTAGTCGGATACCTTTTCACAAATATGACATTACCAATTTAAAAAAAACTGCATTCGGCACATGATGTGATAACATCAATTTGACATATTTCATTTTTACCTCCAAATTTTTTACACGTCGTGTATTGCACATGACACTTTGAACATTATTGTTTAAACGTGCCTTTATGAACATGTTAATGCACTGAACAACTAATCGGTATCTATCGGTAACATTAACGCAAATAATTTAAAGAGGAGTTCATGATCTCTCGTAGCGGAGCACTTATGGGACTGAGAAATTTGTCCGGCTTAGAAGAAAAATGTTTATGTATAAGTATGTACATAATAAGAGTATCACAAACAGAATGAATTTACCATTGATTTCATTTAAAAAAAAATGGGAAGGCGTGACCTGGAGATTTATGATAATGCAACCAGTAAAGACGTTATCTATCAGACTAAAATAAATTATTGACAATCAAAAACACGACTCATTTCATTGAGCACATAAGCCACTGAATGACTGCTGAAAAGTGAGGCTGTGTTGAAAGAAGAATTCGACAGTAGTTCGTCTACAGAAAAGCAAAATTTTTACAGTGGCCCTTATTAATCCATTGCGCTTATTACCGCAGCTTACCCTACACAAAAATGTCAAAATAACGAAAATTTTGTGACTTTTGTTGCCAGAAAGTTCTCTCCAAACTTACTGTTAAAAAAGAAATCAGTTTCACAGAAAATCGGATTCACTTCCAATCAATTGGTTGTAAAAATCGCAGGGGTATTAAAAGTGAGGAATTCCAGTAAAAAGCGCACCAGAGTGTCCCTGTTCAAATCTCGGCACAAGCAAATTAAAAAAATGTTAAGAGACAAATTTTTCTACACGCCTAAGAGTAAAAACTGTCTAAGAAAAGCTTTTTCACTTTGTCGTTCGGATTCGGCATAAAATTATAGGTCCCTCCCATTCATGTACAAACTATAAATATAACATGCACAACATGAGTGGCCACTAAAAGAAGAAGAATATGAAGAAGATGAGAGTAGTAACTCATGAGAATCTTCATTAAGATTTTCGAAATTGTATGAATTCATGAATAATGGAAAATTTTCGCATCGTTCCAGCCTCCTATCTGCATCACACTTGCTGGAGGGAGGAAACAACGAAGAATTCGTATTTCAATTCATTTAAATTGAATTAAATTGAATATTATTGTGTCACTTCATTTATCATTCATTTGCAACCAAAATGAATTTATTCCTTGTGTTACTCCCCCGTACTCGTACCTCTTTTTGCTTTGGCGGTTGTTGGGTGTGTATGCTACGTGTGTTGAAATGGAAATTTTGGAGAAAAAGAAGGGCCATTGGTAAATGGCTTGAGGCTAGCATTGAAATGCTTATCAATTCAGTGATTGCTTTGCTGTGCTTCTTCCTATTTCCATTCATTCGCTCATTTTCATTCAAGTGCAGCAGCAGAGCCGAGCATAGCACACAAATACACAATATCGAGTAGCCATACCACAGATGCACAAATGAGTTTGTGTCTGTCTTTGTGTGCTTTTCGTTCTGCGTACTTTCCATCTTGAGACATTCATCTACATTCAAGTTCTTCTAGAATCCCTTCACTGCTGCTTGGGCATCACGTTGCTATTTCGATCGAAATTCAATTGTAACCGATTGTAGCAGTAACACTTACGCTACCTTAACTGCTCGCAGCATCGGTGACGAGCAGTAAAGGTATGCCCCTCTTGGACCCCACACATTACTGCCACTGGCTATGCAAATGCTTATATATAATATAAACTTGAAACTGAATTCACACGTATGAACATAGTAAAAAAGCAAGTTCTTATGTAGATGCAATATAATGCACACCTACTAACTCATGTGAATGCAACAACAAAATCAACAACAGCAGCAACGATGGCAACGATTCACACTTGAACACGTAAGCGTCAATGTAAATGCAGCAGCGAATATTTTTCACTCTTCCAATGTTGTTATTGCATACGGTCCTATTTCACTCTGGCCCCCAATCCCCCGGCTTCACCACGAGCAGCTTCCTAGCTCCAATGCACTATTATCCTTTTATTTTGACCTATTCGCACCATCAACCTGAGCAAACGTGGCAAATACGACCGAATCAGATAAATGAATTGGGAAACAAATTCTGCAGCAATTTGTGGCGTACGTGTGAACAGCTGCAGCAGCAACACCAGTACCAACATTACCATCATGGCTGCGAAGCAGCAGCAGCAGCAGCCAGCGTTGTAGGTGTTACTGCGAAGCCATTATCGAAGGCATTATCTGACTGAAAGGCGGCATGCAAGACGGCGTCGAACACATGGCTAAAAAGGGATCAAAGGGGCACAGCTTGATGCAGACTCTGCGAGAGTTAATGCAGGAATGAATGCAATTACCACACTCTCACAGCTGCCCCCATTTATGGGATACGTTTACATACACATGCATACGTGTATACAACAGTAAATTCTGAAGGACTTCATGTAGCTCCTCAAATGGCATGGAAAGAAATTGAAGAATTGTATTCGCTTTTAGTAGATTTAATGTTTATGAATGCGTGCTACATTGTAGATATAATGTTATAAACACCATAAATATATTCTATAATTATTGTTCTGACGCTTTGTAGATTGGCGACAGAAACGAACTTGGGTTGCAAATTGACATTAGAAATACGTTCATGAAATGTTCACGATAACCTTAAAAATGGGGTCTGGGTAGTTTATCCGATTTTTCAAATTGGGTTTTCTACAATAATATTTTAATAGATTTTCGGAAAGTTATATCCTGGCGAAGGAAACGTAAAAATATATTAAAATAATAATAATAATAATTGCAATAGCATATCTGCTTCAATTAACATCAGCATTTAAGACTAAGCTTCATAATTCAACGATGAAGTATTTGTTTGTTTTGAAACGCACCCAAGCTGACTGAACCACAACCCCCACTTAATGCACATGTACATTGTACATACTACATATGTATATGCATACGAGTACAGCCTCATGCTCAGCCATGTGCCCTAACACAAGTCATGCACACTTATGGGTATATATGTACATATGTACGTATATATCTATATGTACATAGCGACATATGTACCTAGAAGCACTACACATACTTTTCTAGTGTCAAGAAACAGTTTGGCTTGCAAAACCATTTGCTGATGCTGAATCAGCATTTACTCGCTTATTCCAGCAGCAGCAATATCAGTGCCAACAGTGATTGTCGTAAGCAAAAATTCATATCTGCCCCATTCATCTACAACAACGGCAGTAGCGATAGCAGCAGGAACAGCAGTGAAATGTTTTACTCTCCAATATTTACATTTGCCACCATTACTCGACTACTTTGCTTCGAGACAGACGCTCAAACAAGCTCGATTTGTGTGGAGTAAGAGGGCAAGGGAACGTTCGGGCAAACAAGCAAGCAACCCCGCTCCCATGAAATGGCAATGGGGAGTTGCGTTAGTACACACTCACATACAAACAAACAGAAAAGCAGCAGCCGTCGCAGTAGAAAGAAGCAAGCCAAGCAACACAGGGCGTGCGCAGGGCAATATATCAAGAATTGAATAAACATCATCATAAAATCTGAAATGTAATGACTTTTTCAAAATTATCATCGTCATCATCACACATGACGCTTGGAAACGTTTTTGGTAAGCGGCTGTTGAGGGGTTTTGAGCGGAGGCAGAGTGACATTACGCGATTCGGGTAACATAGGAGGGGCGCATGAATCTATGCGTTTTCGATGCTTGCGATGCATGTGATGTGATGATGATGTTGTGTGTTGCATACCTCTATCTCTATCTATTCACCTCTATCTATTCACCTCTTTCTTCGTCAACAAAGTTTCATGACTGTTGATGAGCAAGCGAGCGAGCGTTGCGCACATCAACGACATCAGAGTCAATTCACGTATCAATGGCAATCAACAATGATTACAATAGCGATGGCGATTTAGATGATGATTGATATGCCTGCACTGGATGATTTGCGCATGAATCTATGGTTGAGAACAATTACTTACTTGTAACTAAACTTGCGCCATGCTGCTGTGCTTCTTTAAAATGTACAAACGCCGAAAGATGCAAATAAAATACTACGGGTATGGCAACGCCGTGGACCCCAGTTCCCCATGTACCGTGCCTATTAGACGCTTGCGGTCATGGATTATGTCGGATTCTATTTCAACTTACTGCGCTATGAGACGCTGGCGTAGCGTTCCGTTTTGTATCCACAAATTCTTTCTAAGAAAAAGTAAATATGAATACGAACAAGAAGCAGACAACTGAAACAAAAACGTGGGGGATTATCGCATCTATTGTAGTAGATACTTTTGGAACGAGGTCGTCGATAATGAGAACACAACACAACGCACAAAGTACTAACCAAAAATATCACTTCTACGTAGTAACGTAGTAGATGGAAACAAGAATAATCTACTAAAAATGGGGCGCAAACTACGGAACCTGATGGGAATGATGGAAACCCACGTTGCTAGGCCCTGTTAACCACATCGCGGCAGTGCACAATCCTATTAGGTGTTCCTTCTGTAAATAAGAACGGCCCTAGCAGAACATGAACAAAAGGAAGCGAAAGGTAGGAGACCTGATTTCTCGATCCTTTCTGTTACTCGATGAGTTTGGTCAATGGTAGAATGCCCACTTCTGAATCCAAACTGGAAGTCTGGTATGCTGACTAGCGATTTTAGGCGTTTAAGTAGCAGTTTCTCAAACAGCTTTTAGATGGTAATAATGATATTAGCCTATAGGATATTACTTCCTCAGCTAACTTATCTGCTTCTTAAGCTTTATTATCTCTAACACTAAGTACATCAGTCTTCTTTAAAAAAATAAAGCAAATTCTCACCAATAGATATACTGACTGGGAAGAATAAACATGAAGAACAATCGATTACCATGTCAGATTAAAGATATTATTAAAGAGTGGCGCAGAACAAGACGCATTTGCAAATGTGAGTGAAAGGCAACACGTAAGATTAACGACGAATTATGCAAGTGCCACCAATTAGAGATACACATGGTCCGACGAGTGTTGATCTGACACCTGCGTATCAAACAGTTACAGCTATCAAAAGAGTCACTGCTCTGGAAGTGGCACAAGAAATAGACAACCACATGAATGATAAAAAAGCGCCTCGAATTGACGAAATTTCACCAGTTTGTTGAAGGAAATTCCACGCAAAGCAGTTATCATGCTGACATACCTGTTTAAGTTTCCTCTGATAAACTTAGCAGCCCTTATAGTTGGCTGGATGCCCCTTTTTTTCCACATAGTGCGTAGGTTGGTACATTGGCTCGTGGTTTTTCACATTCACTTGTATAGTGTTTTCCTGCACATTTTGTAGAAATTTTTTGAATTGTTGCCAATTAATTCATTGAGGAATGTCTTTTAACTTTTTGGGTGGTTCTAGAGTCACCTTACAATGTACATTGTAAATCTTTTATGTCGAAAACTTTGTTGTTGTTTTCATTCGGAAGTAAATCAATATAAAAAAGTGAAAAATGATCAATAAATTTTTCGCGGTAAACTGTTATTTTTTTAACTATATATTACCGATATTGGCGACTTTATGTCCTTTCTCTTCTAGTTTTGTGTTGAGTTCGCCATTTTCAATTGTTGACGGTAATCCTCGTATTACAAATCTATACCATCGCTCGTTTTTCATCTGATAAGTGTAGTACTCAATATCCGGATTATTGGATTCGGTTTTTCTCATATTGTTTAATAAATTCCTGTAATCTTTATATCATTATTAGAAATGGCTTCATCAGGGCTAATATTTTTGTTTGAGCTAGTGGAAGTCTCGAAAATGGTTCACATTGATTGATGCTGGTAATGATCGTTGTGCTGTAGTTGGTAGTGGGTTGGCCTGCTACGCAGAGTGTCCGAGGTTCAAATCTCGGCACAGGGAAAATCAGAAAGTAAAAAAAACATTTTTCTACATAGCACCACCTCTTGGTAGGCATTAAAAGGAAACGAAGAAAAAGTTGTTAGTGATTTACTGAGTTTTCCCTTCTTGTATTCTTTCCATTGTCGAATTCTTCCACAAGTTCCTCTTCGTCAATGCAATACTCAACGTTGCTTATGGTATTTTGGACACTCATGGTTACTGTTGGTATTAAAATATTAATTTTCAAGCTTACCAGACTTTCATCAACGAATGGGCTTGATTATTTTACCGCTTTTCTTAAATGTGCACACCTTTTTCCCTGAGCTGAGGTCCTATTTTCGTAAACCTTACACCAGAATTACCCATACGCTCTTCTATACACACATACATTCACACATACAAATGTACTCGTATGTACATAATTCATTGTCATCGATGGCACAATTTTGACAAAGTTGTCAAATTTATAACAAATATAAAACCATTGCCTTTTTTATACTTTTGTGAAGTGCAAAGGATCATTGAGGAAGAAGCAGGAAAGCAGCAAAAAAAATAACGATTCTCATTATGGTAGGATTAAGATGCGATCAACAGCCAAGAAATGTGGCGGCAAATAAATCACCGGCAAAAGGGAGCGGTAATGATGAGTTTCATTCGCTGGACGCCCTCTGTATTCCTTTTCGTCCTTAGAATATATACATGTATTATCTATAGTATGTACACACATTTATGTGCATAAATATTTATGTATTATGTATGTTTATGTACATGCAAGCATTATACACAGAGCAATAGATTTTTGAATGGATCTGAATCATTTTTAAGTCAAGTTTTGTGAGAAAAATGGGTGCAACAGTAAAGGTGAAAAAAATGAGTAAATTGAATTTTAATATATTGGTTTTGTTTATTGGACAACAGCTAATATTGTTATTGTCAAAACAGGTAAAAGTTTTTTAACCCTCGAATATTACTTGAGTAAAATTTACTCACTCATCGTAAAAAAACGGACGAAAGCGAAATATAAGGTGAAATATTATGTATATATATTATGTATAGTACTTATACATATGTATGTATATATGCACATACATGTACTACAACACTGACATAGCCAAGCGTATAAAAATCCAGCGGCTTCGCTGGCTGGGTCATGTTAAACGAATTTAAGGCCGTTTTATTCGAGGTGGGGGAACACGCAAAAGAGGACGTCCTAATCTCGATGACGCAGACGACTTTGGCAAAGTAAAAAAGCTTTTCTTAGGCAAACTCTTATGAAGGTTTGCCATTGCCTGCCATAAGGTATTTTTTTCAATCTTTTTTTATTTTCTTTGTGCCAAGATTAGTACCACGGACACTCTGCGTAGCAGACCAACGCACTGCCAACTACGCTACGGCGACCACACTACATTAAATAATTAAATAATGAAAAAATCTCCTTTTTAGAAAAATTAACCTCTAAACTGGGCCAAATTTGGTTGGAAAACACTACTTTTTAACAAAAATGAAATGGCGTGGTTACTCATTATGGTTAGTAATAACGTATGGTAAAGTAAGGTTAGTATTCCAGGGTTAATGTATGCAAGTATTCGGTTTTTTCCTGTTTGTGTATTTTTAAAAGGTTTTACAAAATATGTCAAACTAAAACAAGGTTCAACAAATAACGTATTTCTTAAATTTTGTTTGCAGATTGAACATGAAAAATATAAAATCAAAAAATAATAAAGTTACTTGATTTTCTGACGGTAACTGGTCGGTAACCCGTCCGATAGTTTCTTCCCGCTTTACATAGATTCATTGTTAGATAACATGAATATTGTACTTGTTGTATTCTCCTGGGAAGTGTTGAAGAGTTTGAAATCGCTGCAGCAAAGTTGCTTTAATAAGTGTCACAGTTCGCTGCCAGAGAAGGCAGAATATGACACTGAGTGACGAGAGTATTCTAGTGATGTTGAAGCAATTACATGTGACCAGAATCGTAAGAAACTGATTTGCATGCAGAATCATCATCTTCGTCGCAATCAACTTTAGTGAGCGAGTGCGACCATACGAGCATTGCATGCTGGCTTATGCTCTTACTGACGCTGCGTAAAGCAACAACAAGAAACTAAACACCGAACGATGTAGAATGGCATTATATGTACATATTAGTTGGTAAGAACAGCAAAAACACCAACAACATGAATGAACGAATGCATAACGTCGCGTGCATGTTCAAGGGAGCTGCTTGTTGGGTGATAGCTTGCTTGCCCGCATGTACTCGCATAATCCAAATGCCAAGCAAATAGTTTCGAAGATAAAATTAAGCTAATTTCGGTTGAACCGCACGAATCATTGCTATTCTGAAACATAAAATATGAAATATCTGTGGGACTTGACACTGTTGGCATCACACATACACAATGGGGTGGAAAGAGAAAGTAAAATTTGCGAAGTTTAAGAACAGTGTAGTGGAGATTTGCCTGATTGGACATAAAAACAAGATTTGCAAAGTTTGAGATCAATCGAAGCATGGCTTGATGTTCCGTGCGTCTTTTTTTTTCTTTTACGAACGAATCCCAACGGACCCTCCTCCCGCCCAGCATGACGTATATCCAAATAGCTAACGTGAGCTTCTACAGGGTATATTAAAATTTATTTCGTTTAGTAAATACGAAGTTGATAAAATGCCATTCAAAAGCTTTGGAAGAAATGTTATATTCAGCATTTTTCTTCTGCGTATCAATGTCGGTAGATTAATAAGTTTCAATCGATAATCATTTGGGGAAATAACATGGTTTTAAACACTTGTCAAAGATTATGGCAAGAGGTTTATATAAAAGTTCGGCACAATTTTTTAATATGCAATATTAATTGGAATATTATCGGGCCCAGATTTAAATGACTGCTCAAGAGACTTAAGGCGGTGAAGAACATCTAGAGCATCTATTGGAAAACAAGTAGTGTTAAACGAATCAATGGAGGAGGGGTAAGAGTCATTGTCATTGAAGCTAAACGTGGAATATGTAGATTTGAAAAAATCAGCAAACAAGTTCGCAATTATCATGTCATCACTAGAAACAAGATCACCAAGTCACATAGACGGAGGGAAATCGCTGGCCTTACGTTTTGAATTAACAAAGTCATAAAAAGATTTAGGTTCGTGATGAATTTTCATTTTTATACTATTTAAATAGTTTCTATAACATTCTTCACTCAGCTTTAAATATTCATGACGTAGACGGGAATAGTTACAATAATCCATATTTCTGCCAGATTTTTTGTAAACTTTAAAATTTCGCGACTTCCGATTTTTTAAGTTTCGTATATCCTTTGTAAACCAAATGGACCCAGTATTCGTAAAAGAAGTTTTAACTTTAGGTATACATTGTTCAAATGCTTTATATAAAACATTATTAAATAGAAATACGCAGCTGTCAATGATCAGATTATCTAACGGCCAAGAGGTAACAGAAAAAATATCAACGAGTTTATTATAGTTAGTTCTTTGAAAACAGTATTTCAATTGAGCAGTTTTTAAATCTATTTTTAGAATATAAGGTAATTCAAAGAGTAATGCTAAGGTAAGGATGATGACCATCCTCAGGTGTGACGTAGGGTTGGGAACGAGATGTCTACATAAACAAGATCCAAACATTTTTCATTCTTATTTTTAATGTTAGTAATCTGATGCAAACTTAATTCAGAAAGTATATCCAAAAAGTTATTATTGTGCTCTATAGCAGTGCAAGGATAAAGATGCCGAACTTCTTCACAGAAGTTCCAAGTAACACTTGGTATATTAAAATCACCAATAACAATCAGTGAATCAGTTGTTTTCATTTTAGAGCAAATTGTTGCCAAGAAAGAAGAATGCTTAAAATAAATATCATCAGTTGAATTAGGCGAGATATATGAACATGTTATAAATACATATTGCTCATCAATCCTTATGCGGACACATAAGAATCCAATATCCTCAGAATAATCTAATGGGTAAACCTCAGATGGATATAAGGACTGAACGGCAATTAAAATGCCTCCGCTATGCTTATGAGGGCGATCTTTTCTAAAAATTTGAAAATTAGTACATAGAATTTCAGCATCATATATAGATGGTTTAAGCCAAGTTTCAGTGAAATCTAAAATGTGCGCATTACAAGTAAAACTTTTAAGATATAGTTTTTTCAACTTTGAATTTAGTCCGCTGACATTTTGATATATTATTTTCAAAAAATCATTTATCCCAGCTAGTTGTTTGGATCCACACGAGGAATGCGCACAACCCTCTCTGAGTCTGGCTTTGGTTCATAAACAAACTCTTTCACAATTGCACCTTTTGGCCAGAAGTTAATATCAACGATTTTCTCAAACATCTCAGCCGGAATAATAATTTTAGAGGACGAAATTATTCTTTGATATGAGTAGTTAAACTTCAGAACAGAAATGTCATCAATTTAAATTTCAGATTTTATATGAAATTTTATATCATCGACTGTAGTGTCATTAGAAAAACGAGAGACAAAAAAAGTTTTTTTGGGTGCAACTACTTTAAGTTTTTTTTGGTAGCAGGCACGACACATTCAACTACTGTTATTTTTTTTGGAACTGGCACAGCACATTCTGTGATAGATGAAGATAAATTTTTTTTTTCAGTCGAAGTTGAGTTTTTATAAGTGGGAATAAATGGAAATTCATCAATAACTATGGGAGATTGATTAATAGCCGAAGGAGTAGAAAAAAAAATGTTGGAGAAACATCGATGGCACTAGACGGGGTAAGAGATTCCGTAGTTTTCTTACCCGCAGGACTTAAATAAGTGCGTAAATTATATAGATTTTGAATTGGGAGCTCAACATTAATATCCTCGTCATGGCACTTGAAATCGTTAAAAAGTTGTTCGTACTTTTTAAATTTTTCAACGAGTACTGACAACTCTTTACCAACCTCGCTAAATCCTTTCCTAGCAGTATTGAACATTTTGCCTATTTCAACTTTGGCCGATCTGTATTTTAAGCAAGACCAGCGAAGACCTCTCCCTTCATGTACCTATATAATGTCCGCTAGCACACTTAATATGAGCGAGGTCATCACAAAGCCAGCAACACACCTGACGCTCGGATTCATTCTTTACTGTGCAATTAGGATAAACGCAACTCATTATTTTATTACTAAAATTCAAAAAGAATAAAAAGACTAAAAACATAACTTACATTTAAAACGTTTGGGAACCACTGCACATCTTAACCGCACCGTTTGCAAATATAAATTTATAAGAAGATTAAAAAAAAAAAATTGCAAATAGCTGCAAATATAAATTACCGTTTGCAGATATGAATAAATATGTATAATGTTGAGAGTGTACAAGCTGCAAAAACAGTAACGATACGAAAACTAGAGAAAACTAATTTTTAATACTAAAATAAGAGAACAGAATTCGCTCTCACTGATAAACTATTATGTATGTATATAAGATTAATGTGCGAAATTAAATGAGAAAAATAAGAAAAATTAATAGCTAAATTATTTAATTAAAAATTATAATTTGATAAAATTAAACAATATCGCCAAGTGGTGAAATTAAAACTATAGCCTCCTCAACGTCTGAGCTACTTGTAAGTGGTGTATTCACAGGGATTCTGGATTCGAAAATTTGTCTAAATTTGTGGCAGTTAGTTTTTCTGTGGTGCAACGATGCTGGTTTCGCGCATTTAATTATGTAAAATTAAAAAAAAAAATAAAAATTTTCGCTTAAGTCATATCAATCACAATTCCAAGGTATTTATGTTTATGTGTGTTGAGAACAAACCCCCAATAATAAAATACAAATTTCAAATTTTCAAATGGCTCTTTAAATTGAGAAAATCATTATATAAAAAAAAAATGTTAACCAGATCTTTAAAAATACGACATGTATGCCCATTTTAAAAGAAGGATGAGGAACTTATAAAGCGTTCTTTTCGTCGTTCGAGAGAGGGCACTGCTTCTCAATTGCCTACTGAGCCCGTAGTAACACCAGTTGGCACCTGGCTTGATCTCCAAGCTGACATTAATGTTGGTGTGAATGCTGGATCTTAGATAAAAGAAATCCTTGACGACTTCAAAAGTAGAATTGTCAACATTAACATTTTGTCCAAGATGCCGTAACTCTTTCGATGGTGGATTTACCGTGCTTGAAGCCACTTCAGATAGGGTCCAATCAGTTTGTTGATAATCGGCTTCAGTCTTTCACACAGTGCGCTCGATAGAACCTTATATGCGATATTAAGAAAACTTATCCCAGGGTAATTGGCGCAAATCGTGGAATCACCTTTCTTATGGATTGGGCAGACTACGCTGAGGTTCCAATCACTTGGCATGCAGATTCCCCAGTGGCGGGAATAATTACGGTCATCGCCATTAAGCAGCTGCGAGAAGTGCTCTCTCCTTAACCTCTTAGTACCCTGGACATATGTCACCGGAAGAGGCCCCTATTTTCAAACTATTAGTGAGATGTCTAATTCTTTCGAAGATTTTTCGGACCTCGTTCCTGTCCCGCAACATTTCGATATCATTGAACTCGCGTCTTTGATCATCTCTTTTCTTGCGCCTGAAAAGACGTTTCTCCGTTTCTCCTCCCCTCTCAACTCTCTGTATCGCCCCTTAGCAACTCGCGTTGCAACTGGCTGCTGGGTGGCTCTGTATACTGCTTTTTTCGCTTCATCGCAATAATCTTGTTCGTATCACATATTCTCCGTCGACGATGGTAGACTAGCACATTTCAGCAGCCATACGCTTAAAGTGGTAAATGTGCGATTGCAGCTTTTCGACATCCAGCTTTCTCTTTGTATCTCTGTACGATTTGCTGTACATACACGTGTGCAGATCTTGGCAACCAAGTAGAGGTCTGAGTCGATGTTTGCACCAAGTATTGTGCGTACGTCTAATAGACTGGAAGCGTGCCTTCTTTCAATCACAAAATTATCAATCTGGTTTCGTGTGTTTTCAGCCAAGTTACCTTAAGAATATCGAAATGTTGAAATCTGGTGCTACTAACTTTCATGTTCCGTGCCACGGCGAAGTCGATCAGGCTCATGCCGTTATCGGTGGCTTGGTCGTGGAGACTTAATTTTCCGATTGTCGGACCAAAGAGACTCTCCTTACTCACCTTGGGATTAAGGTCGCCTAACACGATTTCAATATCGTGGCGAGGGCAATGCTAATAAGTTTTTTCGAGGAGCTCGTAGAAGTCATCTTTGGTCGTTTTATCTTTCTCATCCATCGGAGCATGGGCACAAATTTTGACTTGATGCGGATAGTGGCAAGGCGCTCGTTCGCGGCCGTGAAACTCGAAATTGAAACCAAATTCGTGTCTCGACTCACGACAGCTGTAGTAGATATCACAGGATGCTCTTTTGGAGCAACACTGCCCCGTCCATCGCCTTTCCTGTATAGCGGTGATGGCAGCTCGATAGCTCTCGAGGACATCTACCAGCTTGATACTGGCACCTTCCCTGTAGAGGGTTCTTACATTCCAGGTGCATATCCGTAAATCATTGTCCTTTGGGCGTTTGCGGGGATCGTCTACATTAGGTGGTTACCTTATGCGATGCTTTTTTTGAGTATTCATTGGGAGAAAATTATAACTTGGATCGCTATCCAGGGAACGCCACGAGGAGGCTGTGTATCGCCTTGAGATGGAGTGCCATTCTAAAATTTAAACCCTGGTTATTTAACGATGATTCCTAAAATATTTGGGCTCTAGCTGGATCTAAAAATCGTCTTTTTAAAATGAAAATTTTCTATTCAGGCTACTTCTGAGAAAATAGAAACTCTTAAATAATAGATTCTCAAACGTGATTATGGTTTGCATCAAAATATTTTCCAAACCTGCTAAAAAATTTTAACAAAATTACGAAAATATTTTATTTGTCATAGAAGCCACACAAAAATGTCACAAAAACGCCAACATAAAGCTTATTATCTGAAGTCTGTTAGCAAATTTTCCAAATATTTGTATGTAGTTCCTAATCATTTTTGCATAATATTATTTGCGAAATTGAATTTTCCCAAAATTTGACTAAAGAACAATTTCCTCATGCAAAAGATGGTTTCGAGGTTTTTTCAAAACGATTCAGCTCATAAACTGAAGTTAATTTTAAGAAGGCTACAGAAAAACACTTTTTGTTTCTTATGGAGCGTGATCATAAAAATTTAAAACTATTAATACATATTTGCTTTTGTTGCTTCCCACATAGCCAAATTTTACAGAGTCCAGCGATCGTAAAACAAAAGAGTCCCTCATCGCAAATGAACATCATCGTCATCATCATCACGACAAAAACGTATTCAATGCGACCAATAGAATACGACGAATGGATAAACAAATGTGCAGGAGCGAATAAATCTGTAACTTTGTGTATTTGTGGAACAAATTTGTGCAAAAGGAACAACTGACAGACAGACAGACAGATGGAAGTATACGGACTGACAGACAGTCAGATTGGGGGAGGTGGGTCGTGTAGTGGGGACGCACGTACAGCTTTTGAAGCTATTGTTCAGTTGCGGTTCGCAGCAAATTGGATGAAAGTTCACTCAAGTGTGATGAGGGCGATAGCAGCACAGCAGCATTCAAAATGAATTTAATCGCCGCAAATGAAAATTGATTTTTGAATGGTGGACGGACGGGCGGATGGACGCATGTCATACACAGTACGGTATCCCAGTTGGAAATATTGAATTATTGGTATCACATAGAAATGCATACGAACTTAGATAAGGATTTCCTTTATTTGGCTCCTGGATAAACACCTATAATATCCTAAATCTATTTTATTTATTTTTTCTTTAGTACGTTAATGGTTTAATACGTTTTAACATGAAGGACATAGGCCGAGTTTTGTACGAAAATGGAAAGGAACTACCATTTTTTGCCGAACCTGAACGGCGAAGCGGAAAGCAATCGCCCCGTCAGTTTCTATTCTTGACTGGTTGCCATTGCTAGTTTAAAATGCCGTTTAAAACCATATTTTTTACAGAATTTATAGAAACCCCGAATATTGATCACTTACTTTACTTTACTTTTAATGGCATAACAGCCCATGGAGGGCCTAGGCCGAGCTTTTCGCATCCACTCATGTTGTGCGTGTTATATTTGTACGTGAATGGAAGGGACCTACAGTTTAATGCCGAATCCGAAAGGCGAAGTGAAAAGCTTTTCATGGCAATTTTTACTCTTGTAGGTTTGCTATTGCCTGCCAAGAGGTGGTGCCGTGTAGAAAAATTATTTTTTCTACTTTTTGATTTTGCCTGTGCCGAGATTCGAACCCCGGACACTCTGCGTAGCAGTCCAACGCACTACCACTACGCCACAGCGACCACTCAATTCAATAATCAGTTACGGCGATTTAATTTCCCCTGGAAATCGGGCTAAATAAATCTCTACACCTTTTCTTAGGAAAAGCCTACAGAGTAACTTTATATATCTAAAAAAAAAACCATATTTTTATTAACTATTTCTGATTTTATCACACTATCAAAAAAAAATTCCGAAAGCGCACTATTGCTCTTATATCCTTCGGATAATATACCTTGGTGGGTACCCGAAAATGCGGGTATTATCCGATCTCAATAGTACCCGGTAATTTCGGTCGACGGATACACAAAAAATTGCTGATGATGGCTTTGTGATTAGAATTAGAATTTTGCCACCGAATGAGAACAAGTTGTCACGCCGCCCGCCGTTCGGAATCGGAGTTAAACTGTAAGTCCAATCAGGGAAAATAACAATGGTCCAACTGACTGAATGCTATGGAAAGTATGTAGTAATGTAATGATAATAGATTAATTTTGAAGATTTTGCTAAATAATAAATCCGAACTATAGAAAGATAGAGAACTTTTGTGGTTAATAAATTGAATGAACTATAAAATTTGAACTTTAGAGTAGAATGCCTTAACAATTAAGAAATTGCTGACGTAATTATTTGGAAAGTGTAATTTTTAGGCTGGGGCTGAGTAAAGCTCGCCAACTACGCAGTACGTGCTACCGAAATGAACCTGGCGTCCTGTGCCGGGAACTGTACGCAGGACCCACTCGGAGAAACTAACTTGCATTGCACAAACCGAAGACATTGAAGATTAAGCCATGCTTTTGTTGTTTTTTTAGTATGTAGTTGCTGCTCGCAATCCGCAATAATTCTACACATCTCAATTGCTCGGCAAGACAAGAAGAATATCTATCGGCAACACACACAGATTTCATATATTCTTTTATTTCTTCTTCATAAAAATGAATAATAAAACATGAAAATTGCGCAAAAGTGCGTGATTTGTTCTGTGCATAAGATGGATTTAAATAATTCAGTAGAGAGAAAAGTGCTATTGCTGCTGCTGCTCCTTCTGCTGCTGTTGCTGCATACATTTCTTCTATTGTATTTCTATGTGTGTATATGTATGTATACTGTTGCTGCTGCTGGTGCTTTCCAAGATGTAATCGTTTATTTCATATTTATGGACAACTGACAGACGACAAAGTGAAGGAGGAGGAGCAATGCGGAGTGGAGAATAAAGTGAAATCCTTACATAAAATTCTACAACACGTCAAGTGACACCATTAGCGGGGCATCAGTATTGCACGCGTCTTGTGCAAACACAGACACGCATTCTTACATATATTCATATACATATATACATACTTATGCAGAATATTATATTGGGGCAGATATCCGTGGTACTTAACGCATCGATGTATTCATATGAGGCATTATCATCATAATCACCGTATTTGTTCGTACTTGAAGCAATTGCAATTCTGATGATTCAATTCAGCTTGGTGCTGTTGGAGGGCACCGATGCTGCTGGTGCAACTAGTGGCAAAATATCAGACAGGACCTCTAGCGCAGCGAGTTAATCTGTACGAGAGTGGATTATGCACTACTGACTACTTGTGTCATTAGGGCAGGACAAGTATATGTAGACAACATGTATAGCCGAAAGTTCCAGGTTTTGGATGATTACTCCTACTCTCCTGGCAGCCTCTTCAAATTCCAGCTTTCCTGGGCAGAATGTCATTATATCGTTTTAAAATTCTCACATCGTTTCCTTTCTTCGCCAAATTTGCTGGTGAGTAGCCTACCAACCTAGAAGCATTTGGACTGAACGATATTTCGAAAGTGTAGCGTAACTGCACTAAAGCACGAGCACGACCGGACCTAAAATTTCCTACTTATGTGCATATTTATTTTTTCATTTTCATTTGCACTATTGCACTACCACTGAAGTAATCTATCATTATCGTTTTGGTTGGCTTCTATTTAATTTGAATGTAGCCTCTCAGCCCATCGACCAATTGACTGCCTACCCCTTAACTTCATTTCACTCATCAACAGCGTACGTATGCACGAGTATGCATCGAATCAGATATTCAAGAAGCACGCGCCAGTTGCCAGGCGCAAATTGATTCTTAAATCCCAAAGAATGCGTAAGCACCCGACCACCGACGACCTGCCACCACCCATCGCCCTCTTCTTTGCTAGCCACTCAGCCCATTTCAATAACAGACATTTCTATTCATATACACAATCACTTACATACATAAAATGCATATTTACTTTTTATTTGCACCTAATTTAAAGACTTAAACAACAACAGCAGCAAATACAGCACGGAGGAGCGCTAAAAAGTAAAATAGAATAAAAGAGGACTTCTAAATGAAAATGCATTCATTAGAGACTAGTGAGCGGGAGTGAGGGGCAGGAGCAGCAGTGTTGTGAATGCGGGGGTGGTGGCGATGATGGTGCCGAAGGTAAACATATGCCTGGAAGGCGGGCTGCCACTTACATCGTCCGTCACACATTCAATGTGACAAAGACGTCAACTTTGAATATGAAGGCAGCACTGCAACTAACACACTAATACACACACAAGTGCACATAAGTATTTACGTACACACATGCTCATATATACACATACATACAACGCTAGGTGCTAGGTACCATCGCCTAGAACCTTTATAGCTGGGTATGAAATGCTCATTAGTTTGAAGTGGTTTTTCCAGCATTTCGTTTCACTCACACACTAATTTCAAGCTCTCTCCCTCTGCCGCAGCCTCACTTTGAGTTTATGTTTTAGGCAATAGAAAAAATGCTGCCAAGATTAGAATATATTTTTTGCCGAGCAGTTTTTGTTTGTGCAATCACAATAACATACGCGGCAGCAAGAACCATCGGCTGCTCATAGCTGCTTCTGTTGTAGACTGATGTCAACTCTACTGATTTGAAAACAAATAAAATGGAAACATCTTCCCCAACACTGTGTATGTAGAAGCAACCGTCACTTTAAGAGTTATGAATAAGCTTTCAATTTTTGACATTTCCCTTTTATATTTGACGACGACGACGACGACGTCATTAATTCTCCATTAATGTCATGGTGCCCTTTACGCCATATAAAAATTCCACCATCTCCCTTCGTCCTTCCGTCTGTCCGTTCGTTCATGTTCTTCTTCTTGGTCGCTCAAATTATGCCTGAATGCTGAAGGCTTTCACAAATTTTGTTTTTTATTTTGGTTCTCTTTCTTTATTTTTCATTTGTATAATTCTTTCATTTTGGATTTCGCAAGTCTTTTGTTTCCTATGCTTATTATAACTGATTGGGATGGCCTGAAGTGCAAGCGCAAAGGGAAACTTCACTTCAAACTTTAATACTAGAAAGAGTTACATACTTAAAAATTTAGGTACACGTTGTGAATAAAACAATATTAGTTGTGAAGAAAGTGCTGCATTTTCTTGTCCGTATGTCCTCAATAGAGCGTGTGAAGTCTATACGTGACATCTTTTACACTTTTGATGGCACCGATGCCCTTCTCGCCTAGACAACGTTCCAACGTTCAATTAAAATTTGAATCCATTTGCAAGCACACCAAAGATTCTTGGTAGAAGCGTTCAAGAATCTATAAGTAAACAAGTAAGTACGCCTACTAATGTTTGCTAGGGTAAAATTGTTGCTCCCTGTACACAAATACAGTGGATTTTCTTAAGAGTCACTTCATTTCTGATTTCTCTGGTTTTCCTGTTTTGGAGGCACAAAGACCTAAACGATAAATTCAATTGCAATCATTCTTCTTTCCGTAAGATTCGTGGACTTCTTATTAAGGAACGGCACACTTTTCTTTCTTAAATAGGAAATGGTTTTGCAATTCGAAACAAGCAGCATTAAAATTCATAAGTATCAAGCCATACACATGCACATCTGTGCTATACATACATGTCGCATACTTGGAGTGGTGTGTGATGTAACTTCTCGTTCCTCGCACACGTGCAGTTCTTTCCCTCTCTTTGCGAGACACAAAATCTAAATCAAGGAACGAACACTAAAGGGTTAACGTCAGCAGCAAACAGTCGATAGAAATATTGATTTTTAATATTTATGCAATTCCATTTACGAAATTTCCATACAGAAACATCGTAATAGCCTGATTGCTTTGTTCGTCGGGGATTTGCACCGAGATATGTACGAAGCTCCCAACATTTGCATCATTTGTTTTGGGTAGGACACCGATACGTTTCGGTGAGTCCGCATATGTGCGGGTATGCCTGCTACTCCCAGCCTCCCGCTCTCCTGCTTATGCGCAAGGCATCGTCAGCCAGGGAGATGGACACGCAGATTGAAAAATAGAATCACAGCGCACTCCGAAGCAATTTGGGAAAATGCAACTACATATTCAAAAATAAATAGGATTTGACATTCCAGGGATGGGCGTCGCATGGTAGTGCAAGAGCATCAGAGGCGCTCGAGTTTCACTTAGCTGTCGCTGTCGCTATCGCTGTCGCTGTCACTGTCTCTTGCGCATAATCCGTTTCATCTCACAATATGGCTCTAGCCGCCAATTCAAGTTATTTTTTGTAATATTCATATCCGAAATGGGTGGATATATTGCTCCGGCATCACCTTCTCCTTCTAAGAATTTTTGAGCACTTGAAAAAGAGTTGCTGGCTGTGTTAACTTCACTTAAATCTGATCAGTCACGAAAAATGCTGGAATTTTTACGCCTATGTGGATGTAGGGTATATGATATTTAGTTAAGATCAACTCAATTCGCTTCAATTCAATAAATACATGTGTACATAAGTTATTCTACACACACACACACCCACACTCATTCCCATATATGTATATACTACTGTGGGCAAAAGTTAGTAAGACTTTTTAACTTAAATTTCGCGCGGAAAATATAAAAAAAAACATCAAAATAATCATTAGTGTTTAGTATACGCTTGTCTTTCTGAAGTACAAAAAGTGCATTCGGCGATTTTCACAATGAGTGAAATTATTCAACAAAGAAGTTCCATTAAATTTTGTGTGCGGAATCAAATTTCTGGTGCCGAAACTTTCAGAATGTTGCAAAAGGCCTTCGGTGATAATTGTATGTAGCGAGCAAGTGTTTTTGATTGGTACAAATTGTTCAAAGATGGTCGAGAACGCGTTGACGACGAACCACGTCCAGGACGGCCATCGTTGGAATATCGGAAGGATCAGTGAAAACCATTTTAAAACATCATTTGGGCCTAAGAAGAGTGAATGCACGATTGGTTCCAAAATCACTGCATTGGTTTTACGAGACCATTTTGCCAAAAATTCGACTGATATCGTTCCGCAACCACCCTATTCGCCTGACTTAGCACCGTGTGACTTTTGTCTATTTTCTAAACTCAAAAAACCGCTTCGTGGACACCGTTTTGAGTCAATTGAAGACATTAAACATGAATCGCTAAGCGCATTGAAGGCTATTCCGGAAATTGACTTTAACAACTGTTTCGAGAATTGGAAAAAACGTTGACACAAGTGTATTGGGGTCGGGGGGGATTACTTAGAAGGGGACGAAATAGATTTGGAAGAATGAATAAAAAAATTTGAAATTATGAACAAAGTCTTACTACTTTTTGCCCACAGTAGTATGTATACAATCGGCTACATGAGCGAGTGTGTGCAATAACATAATTTGACAGGCGACATACCTACATAAACACATACATGTGCACTTGGCTCAGATGTAATTGACACAGCGAGCGTCACCTGGCAGCTGACAAAGTAAAATTGATATTTTTGCAGGTGGACAGCCAAAGTAGATATGCTAGATGGAACGCCACCGAACATCGATATTGGAATCTCATACTCTATATAGTATACTTACATATAAATACGAGTATGTATATCCATATGTATGAGTATGTCATGTGTATACGAGTATGTTAGGTGAGCAATTAATGAAATGAAAACATATGGAAATACATACTTGCGATGAGATTGAGCCTAATGGCAAAAGGGGAAGCAGCTACAGCTACAGCCACTAACTAGAAGCTAGCTCCTTCCACATAGCAACCGATATTCGTGTATGCTTTTGAATCCCTGCAGCACTCACAATTTAATCAAATTTCAAAAAGAGAATGAAAAAAAAACTTTCACAAAGGCTATAATAGGTTTTCGCATTAGGATGCTTGCTTCTGATTGGAATGTATGGTTTGTGTGCACCTTCCAAAACTAAGATACTCTTATATGTGTCGGAAAATAATGCTCACAAAACCATGCATATATTGGTGGAATACGAGTAAATATGTATGAACCTTCGGTCATAAATTTAGAAACTTTCGCTGCGGAATATGGTTGTGCGCTTATAAGTACGCAGGCAGAGGTTCGCTTCCAGTATGCGGAAAATCCTGAATTGGTTGATATAGCTTCACTTGTTTTCTTTTTTTTGTTCCTGCGCTTTCCTTTAGCTATAAACAAACCAAACGTGATCTGCTGCCGCCACTGGCGCCGTCGTCGCTCTATCCCTATCATGACCTTCCCCTTCTGCTCTATTTGGACTGACTTCCACACAATAGGATATTCACACTCACATGTACCCAAGCGAGCACGTGAAAATTCAATATTTGGAGCGGCACAAATAGTATCTCACCAAAAAAGAAGAGTAGAAGTAGCAAAAGGGAAGCAAGAACAGAAGCAGCAAACGTCCACCAGCAACCAATAACATAAAAAGTTAATCTGCCACAGGACGAGTAGTTTACAATACGACCAAAAGAATGAAGCCGAAGAGCGGGCGGTGGAGCGGGCACAGTCAACTTTGTGCTTTAAACGAACGAACAATGCGGCAAGGAAACATTACGGCAACGCTTCCCCCAGCATGTCAGCCTCAAGCGTGCGCCCACACACAACACGTACCTAATATTCACATACATTGTGAGTGTGTCTATGCATACTTGTACACTTTTAGTACTCGTATGCAAAGTACAGCATCAAGCGAACACCAACTCTATCAATATCATTCAATTTGTTATCAATACAAAAGAGTTTTCAATTGTTGGGAATTTATGTGCAGGGAAACAGACTCGGCGGAGAAAATCCGCCTTGGCCGCCTTTGTTTCGCACATACTAGAATACATATGTGCACTCAAAGAAGATTAATAATACTCGTATTTCGTTCTTTCTTTCTTTATTTGTTTTATTTGTGTGTGTGCTATTTAAGTTCAAGTTGAGGCTAATAGTTTCGAAAATTAATACAACATACATACTAGAAAGCCATTTACAAAGACAAAGTATAAAAATGAATTTCGGCAGGAAGCAGAGCTGCAAAGCATCAGTCAAACATGTCAAGATGCCTCAGTCAAGGGGGCTACTTCTGCAACAGTTCACGAACTTTAGATAAACCATACATAGAATAGTAGTCAAGTAGAAGAGTAGTAGTTCTAGTGCAAGGACAATATTCCTTGAATTTTGTGAACTTATTTATGCGCATAAAATTCCGGAAACAAATAAGTTTTTTGTATGTACGAGTACGTAAGTATGTACGTATTGATTTTTGTTGTATTTAAAATTTGTATTTCATATTTAACTTTAGAAGTTTATCGGATAGAAGGAAAAGGAACATAAGTATTATTATTGTATGTAGAGCACCACTCGATTTAAGACCAATAAAACCTTTTTTTTCGACGAACGCACCCAACAGACCCGCTCAGCCACACGAGAGGCGCATCTACATATCGAACGAATATCGCTGCCCGAAACAGACACAGCCTGCAGTGTTCTGTGTGACTCGGCACGTGGGCAGTGACTTCTGTCACTGATATGCACCATTTAGATTGGAAAATCGAATGTTTCGGCCAATATTGAATTGTCACTGCTAGGGTCGATGTTGTTGTTTTCATCTTCCAAACTATTCCCAATGATGTAATGTACAATATAAGCTTGTGAATATGTTTGTGTGTGTGTGTGTGTGTGTGAGAATCTCTTTACGCAAATTGATGTTATTACCAATGAGGCTCATTTAGGTCCATAGAAAGTAAACAGGCAAGCCAGCAGCAAACGCGCAGACAGAGTTTTTTTGGCCTAAGATCATGCTGTTCATTGCTGTTGACAGGCAGGACTGGGCAGGGCGAAATAGAACAACATACATACATTCTATGTGTGTGAGTGTGAGTGTGCTTGCATATAAAAACTAAAGGAAATAATACTTTCGAGCGTAGTACCGTCGTAGCGTAGTATCGTTCGTAGCAGGGAGCAAGCAAACAAGAAAAACATGAACAGCAAAATAAACAAAGTCAAAGCGAAAGCAAAAGAAAAATAAGAAGAGTTGGAAAGTTTTGGCTTTCAATTTGAAAGTATGTTGTAAAAAAAGCAGCAAAAATACAGCAAAAATAATAACAGCAAAGACAATAGCAAAAAGAAAAAAGGAAGACATTTTGTGTGCGGTTCGTTTGAACTGCTTATTGTAATGTCTGTCTGTCTGTCTGTCTGTCCGTCTGTCCGTCTGTCTGTCTGTGTGTCTGTCTGTCTCTCTGTGTGTCTGCCTGTCTTTCTATGTAATGTGAATATGAGTTGTTGTGCATGTTCGAGTGTGAGTGCGCAACCAACCATAAAAATCTAAAAGTTAAAAACATTCAAGATGGCGCATCAGTAACAGAATTCGAACAAGTGGACGACGAAAAATAGAACGGTCAGTGGACGGCGGGAACAAACAGTGGAAGTGGGAGAGTAGGATAGCGACAGTGTGTGAGGCAAAGACGGTCTATAATTTTGCCATTACACGACAGCACAAACAACAATGAGTGTGTTGTCGTATTATTATGTCCAATTACTGTCGCAATTATGGCAAAGAATTTACGTACGAATTGTCAGTTTGTGCACGAACGAGGCAACAAAATGAAAATGGAAGTGGCAGGCACTTCTTTTGTCCATGTGCTGAGGAGCGTTTGCTTGCGTGTGATTGTGCGATGTGAACCTATGTGTTCCCAGTGGAGAATTTTGGCACTATTGACACCAGCAACAAATTTTTAAATTTTTTTAGAATTTATTTAACACTATTATTGTATGTATTGAAAAAAAAATAAACTTCATAGCTCGATAGCTGTTGTGAACTAAAATCTGGCTGGGTCTAGTTTCTAGCGAATATGAAATCAATGCAAAATAAACCGGCTTCAGCCGGTCATGTTTTTGACAGAATTCTGCTAATGGTAAAAATTCAGCCAGTGCCACCTCATGAGTTGAGTCAAAAACAAACTCTATACATACTTGGTCTCGCAAGTGACTTATTTTGTAGTCAAAATACTCGTGTTCGTTCAATTTTCTTACATCCTGTGATTTGTGATGCGTTTATGGTATGTTATGAACAACAAAAGCAATGACAACAGCATAAACAAGAATCCATTATACCTTAGACATGGCAGTCAATCGGCCGCACCCCAATGCGAATTGTGCGTGGTATTGTTGCCCCAATAGCGTAGAGCCAAGTTTACAGGACATTAAGCAATTTGCTTTGTGCAGGTAATAATTGCTATCATGAGCATGCCATAAAACAAATCCAGATTTATAGCGTCTTCGTTGAGCGTTGTTTAACAATTAACTAGTACTACACAACAAGTATAGATTTGTTGCCAGTTGCAAATAAATTCCGCTTTAATTATCATTAATTTATAATTTTCTGAACCCTGAGGGCTTTCTTCCATTTTTAACGGGCCAATCTTATAAATGAAATACAGGGTGACGATTAACAAGTGTATACAACTTTCTTCGCGGTATAGAAAAAGTATTGTAATTTTTCTGCAATTTTCTTTAATCTTGTATTAATCTGCGTATGGTCTAGATTTCATTTAGTTACTTATTTTACGATGTCAAATAATCGGTCAGCTATTATAACATCGCACCTGCTAGGCAAAGGCAATTGTGAGATTGCGCGTCAACTTCGCATTACTCGTTCGATAGTTTCTACTTAGTGCTGTTAAACGGATTAAGGAGCTGGGACATGAAGGGGATGGTCCACAAAGAGGCAGAAAACCCACCGGCAATACTTCCAGGAATCGCAAAATCGATCTAAAGCGGGTGCTGCGTTATAAACGGTTTCCATGAGAAAAGTTGCTCACGAAACTGACATCAATCGTGAATCGTCGCACTGATCATAGCAAAAAACGAACTGGGGCTCAGTGCTTTCAGGCTCCAAAGAGGCGGATGAAAACAAACGCGTACGACTCCAAATACCATATTTCCCTACTTCAACGCCGGGCCGCACGACTTGGCTGGGAGAAATCGTCTTCAAAGATGAAATGCTGTTTACTATTGAACAAGCGCATAACTGTCAAAGTGCTCAGCATCACCAAAATCCGCAATGCCTCATGACATGGGGTGGGATTTGCGCAAATGGCAATACACCCTTGATCATTGTGGAATAAGGAGTCAAGTTTTTGAGGCTGTGGCACTCCCCTGGGCCCGATAATGATTGTTCGTTCCAGCAATGATTTTATCACATCTCAAGAATTGGCCGACTCTCAATCCGAAAAATTACAGCGTATGGTCCATTTTAGAGGCCATGACCTGTGCTAAATGTCATTCAAATTTCCAGTCCCTGAAACAGTCGTTGCATCGTGAATGGAACCGAATAACGGTGGAGAAGCTGCGTCCCTTATCTAAAGTGTTTGAAGCTGTGTATTCGTGGCCACTTCGAAAGCGACTGAATATATTTTTAATTATGTTATCTTCTTCTTCGATCTGTTTTTCATTTTTAATTACAATAATTTTTTATGCCCAAAACTGTTGCATACACTTATTAATTTTCACCTTTTAAAGAAAATGCTCGGCAGTTTGCGGTTTGTTCCTGCTTTATTATTATTTGTAATATTACCACATACTTAGCAAATGAAGAGCAAAAACCAAGGGCATGTTGCGCTCGTCTTACTTGAGCAATTGTCCACTTGTCTGCATCAAAAGCGGCGTTTTCATTCCAACAACCGCACGCACTTCATTTACCGCCATCCAATGCAGTTCCTTACAGCGTCGGCTATGCCCATTTACCATTACCATTAATTAACTGACATTTTGATTTTTTTCTAATAATTATTAAATAAAATATAAAATAAGCTGAAATTACTCGATTATGTAAATCTATCAAGTTTTATGCTGCTTTTGTTTTACTTAATCGCTAAAAAAAAAACGCAGTTGTGTGTTGAAGTGTGGTTTAGTGCTTCGACATCAGTCAAAGCTCCGTTCCGTAATCATCTTTGGTATTTAACCTAATAGCTAATTGGATTGGCATTCTTCGATTCAAGCATATCACCTAAAACAAAGGCAAAGACGGTTTCGAATGTGAATATAGAAAGTGATGAAAGACATGGAAACCATAAGGGAATCAATAGACCGTGCAAAAATAACTGAAATCGTTGCAAATGGTTTTGAATAGTTTGTTTGCAAAAACACTAGAATCATTTTTAATCGCTTCAAGTTGTGCGATGGCTTCTTGAAAATAAGTTCCTCAAAATGGCATGAAAATATTAGTTACTATATATTCAAATGAGAAAACGTTTTTAAGCTTAAAAGTAGTAAACGATACAGCAGAGAGAGGAGTGAAACTAATGCAGGACTACAATTCAATTTTAGCAAAAGATTAGATTAAATTAAATTAAATCCAAAAACAGTACATTTTAAAAATTATTAACGATTATCGGCATCGTTTCCCCAGCTCTAATAAAGATACTTTGTTCCAGCAGCCATTAAAACAATAAAAATTATACAATTATTAATCGGGTGATTTCAGCTTCTTTTTCTTTTCTTCTTATGCCCCTTATCTTTTCCTCTTTCCCTTTTTAACCACCAGCTGAATAGAATAAATCTAGAAGCAATATTCTCGTTTCTTTGAAATTAGTAAGCTTGAAATATGCAATTTGACGTATTCGTGGAAACCACTTGCGAATGCGCCAGTTAATTTAATCATCCATCCACCTATTTAAAGACTTTGCTTGTGATGGCTGCTGCCTGCAATACTGAGAATGACTGTTCAATTTTAACCTTTGCCTCGGGCACAAAATGTTAAAGATTGCGCTCTCCCTCTCTCAATTCAAACACTGAAGGGGACGGAACCCTAATGCGGAAACTTTTTTAAGGGAATTCAAAACTGCGTATTTCGTGTAACCTACACTCTCTGTGTACAGGATGTATTGGTTTTGATCGAGTAGCAGTTGTTTGTAACGCCTACCATTCCTCACACTCGGGAAGGGGTTAAGTTCTGAAATGGGCAAAATATTATAGATCAGGTGGTCCCTCCCAGACAAGTTAAATATCTTTTAAAATAATGTTGTAAAAATTATCTATATTGAGCGGAAGCCACGACTACCTCCCAAACAAGTGAAATATTCAAAGAGCCCAAAAACTACGTATTGGAGACGAAATAAGAAGCCGTCTATGCGCCTACTTAAAAAGTTTAATTCCTTTCCTATGACCATTACCCATTCACCTGATGGTTTTTAAAACGTATTCAAAAGCACACAAAAAATTTTACTTCGGATATTTTTTTAATTCTGGTGTATTTAGTCAAAACATTCTTTGTGCCACGGCTTCACATGGCAAAATTGTGAGTGCAGCAACGAAACAATTTTTTAATTTTTAAAGAGAGAACATTACAGTTTTTTCACAATGGTTAGTCGATTGAAACTTTGCTTCTTATGGAGTATCCTCGAATTGCATATTTCCAAGTATTGCGACGAATTAAATGGCTGAAAAACACATAGAACTTTTTTAGGCACAACGACGAAGTTAATATCAATTGGTAGTTCATCGGTGTTTTGCACTGATGGGAAATGGGGTGGCTTTAGTTTTTTACTGGAACAAAAACGTAGCACATCATTTTATTGATGGTCGATGAACTATAATTTATACAATAATAAATTATTGACAATTCCAAAAAAAAATCGTAATTTTAAAAGAAAAACTTTACTTTTTGATTAAAGGATTGTTGAACAAGGACGCAAAGCCGACGTTATCGCTTAAGTTTTCATTGCACAGTGATTCCTTCCATAGGAAAATTTTACTGATTCATGGAACGAAAATCCATTTTGGGGATCAAATAATTGCTGTGAGCACTACAACTGGGGATGGGCAAATAGTCGGAAATGGGGTGAAGTGATGAGCTTTTCTTCCTTTAATATCCTTCGACTTTCGTAATATTTAAGATAAGATATTTAAAAAGCTTTTTAACAAAATGTTTTCACAAGCTTTTCGAAAAAAGAACATTTTAAGGAAACTTAATATGTTCTTAAACTTAAAACTTAAGCTTACTTACTTACTTTACTTTTAATGGCACAACAGCCCATGGAGGGCCTAGGCCGACCTTTTCGCATCCACTCATGTTGGCGTGTTATATTTGTACATGAATGGAAGGGACCTACAGTTTAATGCCGAATCCGAACGGCGAAGTGAAAAGCTTTTCATAGCAATTTTTACTCTTGTAGGTTTAAGGTGGTGCTGTGTAGAAAAATTATGTTTTCTACTTTTTTTTTCGATTTTGCCTGTGCCGAGACTCGAACCCCGGACACTCTGCGTAGCAGTCCAACGCACTACCACTACACCACAGCAACCACTAAAACTTAAACTTATAAAATAAATAATTAGCTTTTGACAACTCTGTCTCTCTAGAGTTTAAGTTAAAGGGTCAACATGGAATGATATTTCGCAAACTGATTTTTCACTTAGTTGATGAAATACCCATTTTAATTTGTTTCCCGTATTTTCCACATAGACATAGACCGGTTACTAGTGCCACAAATAACAAACATAATAAAGGCAATTAATTGTAAACCTCCATCCTCGGGAGCGAGCAACTTCAAAAATGAAGTAAAAACCCTAATATTACCTTCTGAATCAGATTCCCTTTAAGCTTGGCTTCAGCGCTCGAATCTGTAAGTAGCATTATAGATGATTGGTAATTTTAAACCGTTGATTTTAATTGGCACTGAGGCATATGCATATCGTTCCAGGATAGTCATTGGGTTTGTTTCTTTTTGTCGTAAATGTTGAAAGCTGGGACTTTTCGGTGTATGCCCATCCAAAAATATACTTTAGAGTATTAGATTTGATTTACGTTTAGTATGTAGCTATTCGAATAGGGTTTTCTGTGTGTGACTTTCATGATGTGTAAAATAAAAACTTTCTGCATTACCCAAGATTTTTCCGTGCACAAGCAAGGCCCGGAACGGTTTATACTTTTGACTAGTGTGCATTTTCGATGTGCCGTACTCTGCCCATGAATTCCTGTTTCACTCTTTCCTTCCTCGAAGTGAAAAACAATGAATTGATTGCGAACGTCCCCTAGGCAGGCAACTTGCGTTGCCGTTTCGTTTGCTAGTGTTTGCATGTGCATGTTGCGAGTGTACGAGTGTTGCGGCAAACGTGGTAGTGTGAAGCACTGTAACCAAATGAGGGGCCACAGTTAGATTTATGTCTAGTCGAAACTAGTTAGCAGCAGGCCCAAATTTATTTGTATTGTTTTTAAAACTCACGGTTTTTTTTTTGAAAATATATTTTATAATGAGAATATGTCAGCACAAAACTTTCACTGCGCCGTTCGGATTCGGCATAAAACTGCAGATCCCTTCATTCATGTACAAATATAACACGCACAACATGAGTGGATGCTGAAAGTTCGGACTAGGCCCTCCATGGGCTGTTGTGCCATTAAAAGAAAAAGAGAAAGACAAGACCGTCGCCGACATCTTTTTGCAATTAGTTGCGTTAATGGACGTATAGAAATTTCGGAAACTTGAATGCAACCAAACAATAAGAATTGATGTTTGATGCTGCTTCAACGAGTCGGCGTACAGCTCATTTGACGAACGAGTGCGTACGCTAGAATGTAAATCCACACAAAAATAATTTTCTACTTTTATACTAACTTCCTGCAAAATATCTTTGCGTTCCTTTACTTCGATACCGAAGAATTTAAGAATTTTCTTAAAAACAGGCCAGATGGCTAACCACAGAAGAAGCCGCCTACCTTATACCGATCATATTTTGGAATAGCTGCAATCCTTTATAGACTTTTAGTCATTAATTAGCTGAAATGCTGTCAAACTTTTTTCGTTTTAACGAATTGAATTCAATGCAGTAAAGTTACTGCATTGTTAGTTAAAATAAAATATCCTATATACGAGTATTTAAAATTATCGATTCGATACTGAGTACAAGTTTTGTGTACTGAGCAGTTTTGAGTATTCAAAACCGATATTTTCTAGAATCGAGTACTAGCGATTCTTTTTGCGAATCGAGTGCTTGCTACTTGAAGTACCGATTCTGCCCAACCCTAATTTCTAGCATGTTTGACTAGAAACATGCGTCATATAGTCTGCAGTTGTTTTCAGGGCCGCACTGCCATGCTCACAAGCACACACACACACATACACACACACACACACTTTATGAAGTACTCCACAGCACACCCACACTACATACTTTCCTCCTTTGCGAAGCTTTTGTAAAGCCTCTTCAGAAAGTGCATTTAAAGAAATCAAAGAAACACGAAAAACAATGGACTGCCATTAAACAAAGGGACGAAATGTAAATAACTGTGAGTGTTATTGTGTTGTTGTTTCCATTGTCGCTGAGCAGGATGTGAAGCTAAATGGGACAAAACATTTATTCAACAGCAAATCCGCATATGAATATCTACAGTGGCCCACCAACAGTAGCTCAGCACGAATTGAAAATGAAAGCTAAAAAGCACCGTCTCTTAGCAGGTAGTGGGCAGCCACAGTAGCTAGAGCCGTTAGAACTTGACACAAAGTTGCTCAATAATATTGCGTGATACTGTAATTATATTGGGAGTATGTATGCATGTTTGAATGCGAGTGAATGCAGAAGAGGAGCCGTCCAGTGAGTGCTGCTATTGGTGCCATTGCTGCAGCATGCATTAAAGACGTGACGAGTGGTTTCGGTAGGGCGCCGGGGCGGGAAAGCAGCAATAAAAGCAAAGCGAGCAAATGTAAATAGCTCAGAAGGCGACACATCGTCGTGGACCTCTCTACATTGCCATCTTCAACACACTCATTTTCCCTCATGCTCTCCGCTGTCATACTCTTGAGAAAATGAATAAAGTGCATTTAAATTTGAAGAGAGGGAAACAGATCGCTGAACTTTTAACTAGAGCTTACTATGGATGCATGTTTTGATGTGTGCATTACTTCTCTCATACATGTCCTTTTTTCCTTCGGCACTAAATACCCTTTTACATCTCGATTGAATGGATTTTAATTTTTAAAATTTTTTTTTATTACAGATAGCAAGCGGCAAGCACGCTAAAATGCAAAACACATCAATTACTTATTAAAAAGACAGGGAAGAAATAAATGATGCTGCAACCCCTCGCTCAGCTCATTCTCGCGCACCATCCCAAGCATCGCAATTACAATGACTTCAATTGGAAAGCGTCAGCTGGCGTGGAATTCATAAAAAAGCGCCATAGTCATTTTTCAACGTTTGGATTGATATTTTACTCTCTGCTTTTTTCTCGAATTCCAGCATAGACCAAAAAGAGAGGGCGGAATCAGCGTAGCTGTAAGGGGGATAACAATAAATTACCCATTTCTCGAACAAAGCTCCAAAGAAATTATAGATAAGAAATGTTTGCAATCTAAGGTTGATTATGACAAATGCTTAAAAATGTTTTTAAAACAGACCCTGCTCGATTCAGAAAACTATAAACTAATTGCATGGACAAACTCTCTTGCTTAGTTTAGCAAGAAAGCTCTAGCAGTGGAGACTAACCAAACAACAACACTGTTGCCATAATTAGAATTGCCATCACGTAAACGGATTTTGTCGCCAAATTTACAAATGACAAAAAAGACAAAGATGAACCACAAAATGCGAAACAAATTCAATTGATTTCACCTGCTTCCGGGTCGCTCTTTTCTCCACTTTGTGAATTGTTGTTATGGCAACGCTGTTGCTGTTGCTGTTGCTGTTGCCATTCTGACAATTTGGCGTATGAGTATCCGTCTATGGTGCTGGTGCATACAAGAAAAACGAACGATGAGAAATGTGGAGTAGGAAGACGAATGATATGTACAACAATGATAGGAACAAAAAAACCCAAACCAACAACAACCCAATAAGCCCAGTGAACCATACATGATTTTTTCCTTGTCCATCTCTGACCAGCATCAATTTATTAGTTTCTTTGCTCGTGAGCGTTTTGTCCATTCGTCCATTGTCTGGTGTTACTCATCCACCGTCATTCGTCATTGCTCCAGTTTCTGCTCTATGTTTCTCCTTGCTCAGTGCTGCTGACGATGAGGACTTCTGTGCACATCAACAGCAGCTGCTACACAGTAGCAACAGCAACCGCTGCTGTTTTTCGCACATTAGTTTTAATTTTTCCTCTGTTTTAGTTCCTTTTGTTCTCATGTTTTTATTTGTTGCCTTGTTTTTGCAATCACTCGGCGCCACATTCAATTCAGGTGTCGACCAACAACCCTGAGGAATTAAGTATATTCTGTTCCATTCTTCGCTCGCCCTGTTCCGTGCAAAAGCGCTCTGCTGCGTTCTTCTTATACCACATTGGCCACAACGATGACTATGAGGATGTCCACGGTTAGGATTTCTGCTGGACATAGTAGGTATTTTGTGTTGTTTTTCTTGTTGTAGTTTTTGGAGTCGTTTACTCTCTACACTTTTGTACCGTCGGACTTTGGTTGCTTCCCTGGCATCCTGTCGTTTCAGCTCTTGTCAGAGGAGTCGTAGCAATAGCGACAACAATAACAGAAAAAGAAAAAACAGCAACAACGAAACGATTTTCCCCCCATTGTGAGATTACAGTGTGAACCAAAACAACAACATTAATCAAGCAAGCCGGTCGTTTGTTTGACGGGTTCCTCCATTAGCTTCATTGCGATAGTTCTGACGTTGTGACTATAAATGTTGCAGGTTGCCTACGTACACATTATACAGGGTCATTGCAAGTTGCGCTACCGGGCCCCTCGAATAAGTAAGTGGTAAGTTGCTTATATTCTATACAATTTCTATTTCAATTCTATTTTTCTCATTTTATAATAATAAAATATTGTATAAAATTCACACAAGTGTGATTACAGAAGATGCCAATTTTCTATTTACGACACTCATCGTGTATGGTATGTATGCAAGTGTGAATTTATGATTCTATGGACCCAATGGGAAAGGCAGGGCTACACAAGTACTTTTTTATCTACATTCATTCGATCGCTTACTCGTCAACAGTTAGCGCTCCTTCTTAGAAGGATACCTAATTTTATTTTAATATTCCACGTCATGGGGGAAGGGCAGGCATTAAACGCTCTTTCTGAGCTTCCAGAAGTGGTTAAGAATTCACGCTGTGTTCGCTCTGTTCTTTCGTGTTCTTATTTAATGCGTAATTGTTATTAATTTTATAATCAGTATGTAGATGTTTGTATTGGGGTTATAACTTGAAAATTTTACAGAAATTTAGCTTTATATCAATAACAAACCGAATGAATACATTATTCAGCAAGTAGTGTCCATCGGAAGCATTGACCAATGACATTTTGCCATCTTTCAGTCTTTCAGACAATGAAAACATTTCTGACATGCAAACTACCGCCTTTCGACGTTTCTCGGCTTCTCCAATTCTTCATCTTCCAACTTTTTCACTTCGCCAGGGCATTCGTTGTCTTCCGTATCAAAATATCCATATCAAAATATCCACTTTTAAAGCTTCGAAACCAAAATTCACATGTTTTAATCGATGAAATATATTCACCGTAAACTTCCCACAGCAATCGATGATTTACAGCAGCACTTTTTTCGAAAAGCAAAACTTAACGCAAACGCTGTTTATTTGGCACGAATGCTGACATGTTTGTAGCGCAAATTGGTTATTTTTTTTAAACTTTGTAAAATTTATACATAATTAAACAAAAGGTACATGACCGTAGCTAAAACATGAAAGTAGATACAGCATTGCCAGATGTGATTTAGTAGAAGTTACGCCATCAATTGTGAATCCCTCATTTTTGAGTTATTCACCCAACAAATTATATAAGACATATTAGCCCAATGCCATTGTTAATGGAGAAGGCAAAGTTAACTAGTAAGGAAGAAAATAACTCTCATCAAATATTTGCGAGTCCGATATTTATTTGTTTTAGTTAAAATTCACCATTTCACCATTCACCCAATTAAAAAGTGCGAAGCAAATTCATTCATTGTAATTTTCTTTTCAAATTAGCCTCTGACAATGATTCTAGAAAGCTTAATGTCAGCACATCCAATCTCCCTACATGGTAGCTTCCACAAAGCAAAATGTGAGCCCTTAAAATTTTCCCTTTGGGTATGTGGTTTAATAATTACACACAATCGCGCGATAGTACATGGAATTGATTAAGGACAGCGACATTCTAGCAACAGCTTCGACTTTCATCCAATGAAAGTCGGAGATTTAAACTTAATACCAGTGTGTGCTGATGACTATTTCATGTCTAACGCTTGAGATTAGGATTACTGGCTACTCATTTGCTACGTTTGTTTGTTTTTAAACATATTTAATCCCACTTGTTTCTTTCGAACTACGGGCAAAGATCAAATCTTTACAAATCCCTCCATAATAACCGCAAAATATATAAGTCTTTAGTATCATCTCTAACGCTACTTGTACTTACTCACAGAGCATAATTTTCCGTATACAAACTTTGCAAACTCGTGCCATAAACACTTCGCCCAACCTTTCAACCCCAGCTTACGGCCCAGGAGGTCACCATGGAACGATATTATTCTGTTGCTACCTTTATGCAATTCTTTTATGAAATTGACCTGAATGAAGCTGCTAAGAGGCAAGTGAAAGGGAATAGGTAGTGCATTAAAGACGCTAAACAGAAATGAGTCGCTGCAAAGTGACATTCACAGTTCCTCGACGCCCACAACTGCGTCGGCAGTATTGATGCTCACACCGAAAAAACGCATTTTAGTGGAAAGAAGCATGGGCGTCCGCAAAAGCCTTTCAGTGTAGGAGCGGTTTATCACTCGATAATAAGCCAATTTACCATGAAACGTATTTTATGGTATGTGTAGAAAGTTTAGGCACCTTTCTATATAACATTCGACCATCATTTTCAATTTCATTCGATTTAATATTCGCTTTTGTTAACAATAAATTATCATTTTGAAATAAAGTAAAATGACTTCCGTTCAAAAAGTGAGCGGACGGGCTACAACGGATAAAGTGACAATCTTATTCTAACTAGCGCGTGACGTACGTACTCCTTAATTTAGAGTAGATGCGTTTTATTTTCATTCTTGGTTATGACAGTTATTATGTATAAACTTAAAGTGGCACAGGTCAGTGGTTTTGACGTTTAAAAACCAAAGTAGATGACTCAGATGGAATTTGATTTGCTAGCTGCAGAATTTTGTGATATCTCATCGAACACAAATCGGATTCCGAAACACGATTTAACTTTATAACTTTATAAATAGTAAAAAACTTATGAATGTTAGCTCCCCCTTTGAAGGTTTCTTGATCCGTATGTGTATACGTATGTAGACAATGACATATGCAAAGGTACATACTACCTATACATATGTACTGTATAATTCGATTAAGTACGTCACCAAAGTTTACAAAAGTTTTAGCAATCATAGCAATTATTTTCACTGCTTTAATGGTGCACCTTCCAAACGCAATTCAAACGAATGGCCATAGCTATCGATGCCGAAATTCCGCAAAAAAAATTTAATATGAAGTATTCAGGGCGAAAGCAGAATTTATCCTTTCGGATTTAACATAATAATTGCACCGGTTCTGGTTGCCATGGCGCAGTTGGTATTGCACTGGCCTGCTACGCGTTGTGTCCAGGGTTTAAATCTCGACACAGGCAAAATCAAAACGTAGAAAAAACTATTTTTTCACACGACACCAATGCTTGGCCGCCAAATTTACAACAGTAAAAATTGCCTAAGAAAAGCTTTCCACTTCGCCGTTCGGATTCGGCATAAAACTTTAGGTCCCTTCCATTCATGTACTAATATAACGCGCATAATATGAGTGGATGCGAAAAGCTCGGCCTAGGCCGTAGGATTGTTGTGACATTAAAAGAAGAAGAAGAAGGCTCTGGTTAGAAACTAAACGATGAAAGCAGGTACTTCTTCGCTACCGGAGAAATGGTAGCCATGACCTAATTGAATCTTATGCGAGCGATTTTTCGTGTGTACGACGTGTTTTTGAAAACATACTGCAGGCGTTAAACGACGTTGTCTTAATTAAGTACGTTGCGATGGCACCGCTTCGTACTCGTATTGGAAATATACTGATTTATTCAAATGAGACTGTCTGCAGACAGCACGAAGCGATAACTTCGTATAGTATGCATCGGATGAAAATCAAAATCGTGTGCGATTTTTAAATAAAAATGGAAGCATAGGTTGCAGAATTGCAAAAGTGACAGTGTTTGTGCAACAAAGGGATAACAATATGAATATAAAATATTTTCAAATAAAGAATAGGGAGAAATCGCAAGTCCATCAAGTCGCATCGTATCCAGTGAGGACACTCGTGCGACACGATGTTGCACAAGTTATTTATGAGTTTTTGCTATTTTCCTCATTGGAGTTTTATTGAAAATATTATGGGTGAAAACACACCGGATCATTCAAAACGTATCTTGATTCATAAGGCAAGAAAACGTTTTTTATTTCCAGCGAAACACAATGCATTTCGTTTTCTTGTTTCGTTTGGTGTGCGTTGAGATTCTTTTCTGCTTACGTGGTTTACCATGGAACCCAAATGTAAACCTTACATCGTTTTCGTTACAAAATTTTTACTTAATCTTTTGCAGGGCACTGTAAATAGCCCAATTCGTTTAAGCAAGCTGAAAGTCAATATAGAGGTTATAATTTAATACGGTTAAAAATATACAATTGCAATTGGATAAAGTTTGAGCCTTTCAATAATGCATGTATGGATTTTAATAAGGTATGTCATTCAATGAAATTTTCCAATTCATTAACAACAATAAAAATGTCTGAAGTTAACAATTAATAAATTAGTTTAATCTTCACTAATTTGCAATTTTAGCTAGAAAAATAAGTTTCCCGTTCGCGTTTCTGAAGAGTGACTTGGGTCGCTCACTACGGTACTCATAAGAAGTTGGAAGCGCTAGGCGAAATGTGGATGTGGGATTTCGTGAAAAAAAGAACATATTAAAAAAGGATGAACATCTTAGGTCACACACATACATAAGTATGTACATACATATATGCTCGTACATTTCAGCAGCAATGAGGTTTTAAAAGAGTTGGGTAGAAGAGTTGAATGCAATGCAGTTATAAACTTTTTGCAGAAGCAAGCATACAAATGGATAACAACAAAAAGGAGGAGGAAAATAAAATCGTTTCGCAATGAATGATCGTGTGATTTTTTGCACTCGAAGTGCCGACCAAAGCCGGTTTACTACACTTGGTAGGGTAGCACTCACAATTTTTTCAGTGTGTTTGTAGCAATCTTTCATTGCCTCTTTCTTCTCTTTCCAATGCCAACTACTACTTTGTTAATCATCAGCAGCAGCTCTGAAAATGAATGCCGCTGCTGTAGAATGCCATCGCTTGTGAATGCATACCCTGTAGGGCACTCAACTGATTTAAAGTTTGTCGATCCACTAGTTTAATGAACATCACAACTAGTCCCACGTTGTGTAGACCTAGGCGCAAGTCCATTGTTCAAGGCTTGAATATCTTTTGAATATCTTGGCAGATAGATGTTTCTGGAATAGTTTGGAACCAATCAAATTTCATCTAGTTATAACCAGGTTGTTTTGAAATAATTTTTAAATCAACCGAATTTCAAGAAAGATAATTGTTTTTGGATTAGTTTGTAAATCAATCGAATTATTTTCGTCTCTTAACCAGTAGCCTACAGATTTGAACAATAATATATTCCAAATTAGGCAGTTCATATTCATATTCATCAGTGATGTTTGTGGCAGCTCCCTTATTTCAAAATCCATATAAGTGAAAAATATTATAAAGTATATTATATAGAATTACCCGAGAATTGTTTCACTGAATAGTATTATTATGTGAAGTATGTAGTTTAAAAACTAAATGTTGCATAAACTATTTGAAAAACTAGTTATCTTAGTGGACTAGATTGGTTTGGCACTACAGGGTACTTACATAGTAGATATTGGCATATGTTTATATGTATGTACATATGTATGCGGGTGGTATATGCGACATAGTCTCTCCATAGCTCTTGGTCTCTCTACTGCTGTGCTTTGTATGGCGTATCTCGGATCTCATACATTTGCCGTCAGTCATGATGAAAGTGCAGGAATTTAAAGTGTATGAGTGTATTTCTGCACAAGTGTATGTGCGTGTGCAATATATGTGTGTGTGTGTTCAATATATGTACCTACATATGTACGAAGCGGCAATACTTGACGACTTGTCTGCGAAGCACACAACAGAGAGCACTTGCAAAGCTGATGCAGCAAATATTGTTTGAGCATCAGGCACACACACTTACACAGGGCGACGCCGAAAAGGATATATGCGATGAAGAGAAATTTCCAATGTAATCGATATGAGCAAACGAAAAATGGTGAAAACATAAGGAATTAACTTCACCGCAGAAGCAGCACCAACAGCAGCACCAGAATTCAACAGCACCTCATCGAGGGCAAACTGATATGTTGCACAGTACACATGCATTCACGAATACATGAGCGCAATTTATTGGAATATACATTTCGTTTGTGTGTGTGTCCTGGTTCTTCGATAGCAGTTTGTCATAACCAAGTGTCTAGCAAGCAAATAACTAATCGCTTGCCACATCCAGCAGTAGCAACAGCAGCAGTCTTGTTACCGCAAAACCCACAGCAGTTCTTCCAAAATAAAAAATTTAAAACCGAAACGAAAAAACGAGCTGATCCGTTTTTGAACGACCACATATACAAAACGGATATGAGTCTTTATCTTTTCCTTTCATTTGCACTCCCTTCTCCTCTCTGTTTCTGGTTGTGCCTTTCGTGAGTGCATTTTGAGTGGTTGCTTTGTGTGGTATTTACTTTATACTTTATTTTATTTCTTTCTCTAGTTTTAGTTCTAAGTCTTCTGAATGTTTCTTTTTTTTGGACGTCCCTTCTTTCCTTCTACGTCCCTTATCCACGCGTAAACGCCGTACGTAATGTTTTCAACTTTTGAAGCATGCAAATCGAAGAAACGAGTTTAGTTTTCAAAGAGAACAAGAAGTAGAGGTCTTCAAGAATTAAGTACGAGAGTATAACTAGAACGAAAAGCGGCTGAACTGAAAGTATGTATGTAATTTGTTTCATCATAATTGAATCTTTAGTTTTTAGCTATTTTCTTCAACATATTACACACACACACACATACACACACACAGTGGGGTTTAGCTTATTTAAGTGAAAATTTGATGTAACAATTTCTTAAAATCTCCACATGTAGCAATGCTGGGGAATCTCTCTTCCCTGTGCTTTTGCACTGCTTCTCCCGTGGGCCTTTCGTAATATTGGCACTTCTTTTACACACATTGGAAATATATCTGAGGTATCAATATCTGGATCTGGACTGTGTTAAATACCCATATGTACTTTTGGTTCTACAAAATCCAAAATTCCGACATATCGACGAACTGCGCCTAATTGCAGCAAAATTTCTGGTATCCGCTCTAATCCTGCGGAGCAGTTCATTCAGATCTAGCCTGGCCAAAGAACACTCGCATATTTGCACTATACAGTCAGCCTTAATGTTATATTCCTGGCATTAGCATTGCACAGCGGAGATGACCAGTGCAGTGCTGATGAAAGAAACAGTACATACTAGAAAGCCACAACAAAAACACAAAGGGAAACTTCCGAACTTGTGGTCTGCGTTAAAATGCAAAAGTCAATGTTTGCTGTGAGATTAAAACGTCGTGGTTGGTAAAAATAACCAGGAGGCACAAAATTGCTGAGGGTTACTAACAGCAACCGCACTATCGCAGCTGCACCACAGTTGTTAACTTTGTTGTTTCAATTAGCTTTTTGCTAGCTGTTTTCCACTCACGGCCATCGTGGAGATTAACACTTGAATATTGTATTGCTTTCATCTCGTCGAAGGGAAAACGAAAACAAAAACATAAATCAAAAGCTAATGAAGGGTAAAAGCAATGATAACAACTATAATAACAGTGGTTAACGTATGGTGGTCCCACATTTGATTGAATCGTGACGCACATACATAAATTTAAACGGACGGGCGAGATTCCTCGTGGACTTTGCATTTCATTCATAAAATTGTCCATATTTTTGTGCAACATGTTTATTTATACAATGGCTGGTGTGCTGGTTCTTGGCAACTGAGTTTTGGTTGTTTATGGATGTGTCTGTGGCGTGTGAATCCGGCACGTTACCGCTGGTCACCTGAAGTAAACGCGCTACTTGACAAGTGAAATAGGCAAAATCTTTACGTTTTCAAGTTATTTTCAGTCTCCTATGCCAATTTTTCCTTTCACGCGTTACGTTGCTCTTCTCTTACAATTGAGCCGCAATTACCTGGGTAGCCAAGCAATGCCTGAATATTTTGCTGTTTCTTTGTCTGTCTGTTTGTCTGTCTGTTTGTCTGTCTGTCTGTCCGTCCGTCCGCCCGTCCGCCCGTCCGCCCGTCCGCCCATCCGTATGTATGTGTGCTCTGCCAACCTGTACTCTACGATATGACAAGGAGTAACAGCAGCAGCTGCTGCCAGCAATGTGAAATCAAATGATAGCAAACGAAACGATATAAATTATGATGCATGTGCCCCAAACTCATTCATTTAAATGCCATTTTAAACTTAAATTAAACTTTATGGTTTTCTCTGCTGTTGTTGTATTTTTTTACTTTGCCCTTATACTGCATGTGAATTGTTTGCCTTGCTTTTTGTGTTTGCGGCATCTGGTGAATGCGTCGACGAACACTCGAGTTGGGAAGTGATCGTGTGCGGGCGCTGAGAGGCGTACGAAAATGGGGAAAGCAACAAAAATATAAATCAAATTAATATTTTGCAGTAAGTGAGTTTTAATTGCGAGTATCGTCGGGATTTAATCTAATTAAGGAACAACGCGTACCACTGGCATCGAATGAACGAATGCAGAAGAACGTGACTATGGTGCAGCAGCGCCTCTGCTCGAATTTCGTATGAATAAGAAGGGGAGAAGAGAGTGGAGTAAAGGTTGACAGGGCACGAAAACACATGTTGCAAACATGAACGTTACGAATGCTTTTATTTGTAACACAAAACAAAGGAACTTGTAAATCTCTGAAATTAATTTTGACTAGTCGGAAAGCTCAGGTTCGAAATTCGATTACACTCTAGGGAAAAACTAAACTAAAAATGTGCACTCTCTAATAACGGCAACACTCGAAACAATGGAAGTTGATTTGAATGTAGGTTCTCTTCTAACAGCAACACTGCTATACACAGTACAGAATCATTCGAGGGCGTTCGAGAGGCGCCACGAACGAAATGCATGTGCACCAAATGGGTGAAATGAAAAATAAGCGCAAATTTACACTCGCTGCATTCTACTCTTCCCGAGTGTTCGGTAATTCTGTACTGTGTGAATCTTAAAAAAAAAAGAACTCTATTGGTATTGTTGTTGTACTATTTTGTACACGCGACTTCTTACCTAAATATTTGTACCGGCGTCAGCGTGAACATATTCCCATGAAAGTTATATCGTTGGAAAGGTTAAGTGGTTAAGCATCCTAGGTACAATGATGCTTATATATTTAAAAATTAGCTTTGACTATTTGAGGATTTATTCGAAAATGCAACAAAATAATAATTGACTCAACTATCAATCAAAAATAGGTACAGTTTGTATAGTTCGAAATTCGAACTAAGTATTATTCCGTGTAATAATAGCTGTGAATTTTTCAAAACATTTTAATTCAATTTACATAGTAACCTCGTTAGATATGTATGAAAACATATGTATATACATACATATGTACTCGTATATATAGTACTTATGTAGATATGTACATACATACAAGTATATGATGTTACCCTTATAAGTTCTAATACTTAGCTAAAAGATTTCACACACACACACAAACTCTCAAAAATGCGTACATGCCAGCAATTCAGCTCCAGTGTGTCTCACGACAATTTTTTCTTTTCGAAATTTTGCAATGCAGCTGCTCTTCATATGCATTTGATGCCACTCTGACGCCCAAATGGAGCAAAGTCGCACTTGAATTCCGCAGTAACTCTTTCTTTCTACTCCCTACACATCATTTATCTTCAGTGTTTCATTAAATTTTCGCAGTTTTTCGGAATTTCACTTTATGGACGTGTATGCCGTTATAAATTTTATGCATGCGTGTATGTGAATGGGATGAGTTTGTGTGCTTTTCAATGCCGCGAGCGCATCACTTTTAAAAGTTCTTCGCATCTCATCTCACTTGCACATGGTGGGTAAGTGGGAGGTTGTTAATTAATCGAGTGCCACGACGTACACATCTACAGCCCACAAGGTGTAGTGAAATACTATATTATATTAAAGCAATCCATTCCCCTGCCATACTCGGTAAACAAGCGCAGAAAATGCGACGGATTGGCGGCGATGCCTAAATACAGCCACGATAAAACGAACTCTAGTTGCTGATGTGCTTTAAGCGCTGCACGTTCAGCGGATTCCTTAAACTTTGACATGACACTCGTCTGCCTTCTGTCTGCCGCTCTTACACTTATGGGATGCAGAGAATGCTTGTGAATACAGCGAATATACGGCACTAAATTCATGCTAAGCAGTCCTTCCGCACTGTTTAACATGACAACCCGCCAACGCAACGTCTGCCCGTCCACCGCACAACGTTCTTTCATTTTGCACGAATTAATTACAAGGAAACACGCGAAAATCCAGCAAAACTAATTTCATTAAAAAACAATTTTTATGATTTAATTATTATGAGTAGGAAGAGCTGAGCTGAGGACGCGCCGCCAGGGGAGTTACACAATCGCGGCACACAATGGAGTGAAATACCTCGATTTTGGAGCTGAACTCAAAAATAAAATTAAGGTATCTTAAAAATTTATAATATTATATATATATAGTATATATGGTAAAAGCACATAAAATTCTACATCAATTATAATTGAAAGAAAAACTGCGTCAAGCGAATGTGTTTTTCACACTCTTTGTAAGTCAAAGTTCTGTTCGCTTTTTGTTAAATATTTAAGTACTATGTGGGGCAAATTATAAAAAAATTAAATCGAGGTGTAAAATTCATTGTAATTCAAAAAAAAAGAAACTTTTCGTTATCGTTGGCTACTTTTAGCCAATTTGAGATTGCTGAAAACAAATCTGGTATCTATATCTGGTTGATTCTCAAAAGTGTGAGAAAATTTTAGTTGTACGCTTTATCCAAAGACAGAAGTATTTGTTGCAGATCTTTGGCAGCATCCACATTAACTTTGCAATAAAGTACTACTTATTCATCTAATGACTAGCATTTTCGATTTCGGTAGATAAAATCCACAAAAGTTTTCATATTTGAAAATTGTCAACAGTACCTACTTTGCTGACTCATCGGCCTTTTGGGGACCACATTTGAGTATGTCACCATCATTAGTTAACTAATGACAAGGTTCTAACTAAAAACATTTCATTAACATTAAGTCGTTAAAGAATTTTATTTGAGTAAAGATGTGGCGTGGCAAGTGTTGGAATACAAACGATGAAAAAACAAAACATAAACAAAAAACATAAGACTTTGCAGAGTTCCACAAACATCGGTGTAAATTGTGTATTGATATTAGTTTTTTTGCACAACACTGTTAAGTACTTTGATCACAACTATCCCTGGTCCAACACGCTCGTTCTTTCCTTAATTATTGTATACGGGAACTAGCGATATACCTCTTGACTTAACTAGGATTAAAAAAAAAAATTTCGATTTTTTTCGCACAAGTGCAGTTGAAGTAAGAACCTTTCAGTTATTTCTTATAATTTTCGATCTCATTATTTCTAGCAGGCGGGAGTTGGCTTAGACGAATTTGCAACATATACCAAATTGGTGTCTTCGCTATTAGTGCCTCCATCCGGTCACAATACAAGTTGGATGGATGATAATGATGACGGCCATGATCACATTACATAAATAAATGCAGTTCTTTATATTTATATTGCAACTACTTATTAAAAACTTGTACGCACCAACGTCTTCGGAGATACGGTTTAGTACTTAGTGATATTGACTTAGCAAAATATGTGTGTACCACTGTGCGGTGTAAGGAGAGGCAAGCAAACTTTACCGCATCATCCGCATCTCAAGTATCACCTAAAATCCTTTTGTGGTGAAAGAATGAATGCGAAGGTAAGGTCTCCCACGATACATGTTATTGCGTTGATAAAGAGGAAAAATCATAAGTCGGCATGAGGATATCCAATTGAAGGACTTGAGGGTTTCTGATTGGTCGATGAGCATCGCACCTGCTCGTTTATTAATTAAAATAAATCTTATATGTCGCTTCTAAGATGTAAAAATTTGCATAATAATTCTGCAGATGCCGATTTGGTATATTCATACATGACTACAAACATAAGGCTGAGTCTAAGCACTACAACTGCATACAATCGCAGTAAGCCGGCATGTTATTGAAAAGTTGTACACCTGCTGCATTGTGCACAACTAATTCGATTGTATCCAATATGTAAGTATATACATACATATCGCATGTACATATGGCTTGAAGTATGTACATAAGTATGTATGTATGTTCGTATGAACGAACAACGAACTACTACACCCACCAACGAAATTCATCTACAATTTCGTGCTGCAGATTAAGAGTAAATACATGGACACATGTCTCTACTATATATGGTATTGTAGGTACATATGTAGACATAAAGAGCGTACCTGCACTGCATTTTTTTCCACCATCATCAGAAACTTACTACATCTTACAGTTAGACTCTTTTTTTGCAAAGCTCTCTCCTCAAAAATGATGAGCCAAGACATTTTGAAAACTGCTGCTGGCTTCAATGTATTATTTCCTGCATTGTATAAAATCGTCTAAGAATCCAGATAGAAAAAAATCCTCAGCGAGTTTGTTTGGAACCAGTTCTACAACCTCGTATCTCCACTCGATATTGTCGAGATTGTTGGGGGGGGGGAAATATGAAGATGTTTGGTTTTTTCGTTTTCTGCAAAATTATACTTTTAGAGATATGGAACATGGTTTAAGAATAGAGCTAGAGAAACAATGTGGAACAAAACATTTTTGAAATAAAAAAATATCAAAAATAGTCATTGATCAAAAGTAGTTTTATTTGTTATTTAAAGTAACCGCTTTAATATTTGAATTCATTCCAGAAACGATAACGGCCGAAGACAATATGTCAGTAAATTGTACTCTTATTTAAATTTAAAAAAAAATTTATTTTGGTTTTTAGCAGAAAATATCTAAATTTATAGATAGTAAAACGTTAGTTATACCGACGGCACGGACAAAAATAGATCCTTGTCAAAATAATAATACCAAATATACATATATATTTTCTTTTTTGCTAAATAGTACAGATGACCGCGATTGTCTAATGGGTAGTATACTGTACTCTTACCCGGGATGTTACCGGTTCGATTGCCGTCTGGTGGATATTTTTTTTAATTTTCTTTTTGTTCATAAGACTTCTTACATTCCTATGTAGAATGAGAATTATAAGAAATTGCACAATATATACAAGTATGAAACCGGTAACTGTTTTAAGAAAACATACTTTTTTCTGGCTATTTGTGAATGCCTCGCCAAAAAAAACTTTTTGTTTTTTGAGTCAAACTATCGAGCCATTTCTTTCCATTTTCGTACGAATCTTAGTGCTGCTCAGCAAGTGCATGCCACATTGATGAAAATAAGTGGTATTCACATGGAGCCAAGGAGCCAAGGAGTGCTTCTCAGTTGTACGAATCTACCAATTTCCGAGTCAGTTTTGTTCGATGTGATGGTGCATTGTCATCAAGAAAAATTACTTTGTGTTGCCGAGCTTGCTATTCTGGACGTTTTTGGCGCAAATCACGGTTTAAATCAGCGAATTGTTGTTGGTAGCGTGGACCAGTAACTGTTTCACCTGGTTTCAGAGGGTCAAACCTGATAACATCTCGCTGATTCCAGAAAACACAGAAACACAGGGCATTGTCTTCTTTCCGAAGCGATTTGGCTTTGCTGTCGATTCGGCCGGTGTACCGGGCTTAACATATGATCGTTTAGGTTTGGTATTCTCGAAATAGATCCATTTTTCAGCGCCAGTAACAATTCGATGAAGACATGACTTTCTTTTGTACCTGGCGAGTAACATTCCACGGGTGGTTCTTCGATTTTCGTGCTGTCTTTCAGTCAATTCATCTTCCCACCTTCAAAATCAATCCTATGGCTTTTAAACGTTGAGAAATGCATTGATGGGTCACATTTAATTGTTCTGCAAGTTGCTCTTGCGTTTGGCCATCGTCCTCATCGAGTAAAGCTTGCAATTCCTCATCGAGTAAAAATGCATCTTCATACTTTTTCGGTGGTCTTCCACGTTCTTCGTTTCTCACATCAATATCGCCACTTTTATACTTATTGAACCACTCGTGGCGCTGTGTTTTGCCTAGAGCGTGCTAGCCTGGCAGTAAGCTTCCACAAGCATTCAATGAGATTCCAAAGCAGATTTCTTCACTTGGAGACAGAAAATCAATGATGTCCGCATATCGTAGTTTGTATTCACAAAATTCGACATTTTTACGAACGAAAAAAAAATGTTGTTGTGTGAAACTTTATTGTTTATGAACTGAATATTGTTGACAGAAGTAAAGGGGAAGGAATGGCGCCAATGATTTGGTTTGACAGACCGATAAAATTAGTACATTTTTATTGATTCTGTTCATTAAAAAAATGAAAGACCATTATCAAAAAATCACATTTTCATGGGATGTGTTTTAACATAAATTTTCATTAATTTTCCATTGATTTTGTGAAAATTTTTGGTTCCGCGTGGAACCCAAACAGAAAGCGACGTGAACAAATGTAAATTAGGATCGGATATAAAAGAACTAAATTCGAAAACCGCAATTTAAGGAAGGAAACATGTTCATACATGAATTACATAGCCTTCCCCTTTGCTTGGTACATATACATACATACATACGAATAGTACATGCAGACGAGATGCAAATACGCAATAATACGAGAATATGGGCTTACCACAATTTTTGCCAAGCCAAAAATTTCACCCTTTTAGGGTCACAAGGAATGATGACTGTGATTGCAGATGAGAAGTGGAGGAGTACAAAAGGAAGTCTTTACGAAACCAAAAGCAGTCCTATTATTTGCAATTCGTTGATTCTGCTTCTTCTTCCACAGCTTTTGTCTTCTTTTCCTATCTAGATATATTGGAAATTCAATAGCGGTTGCAAAATATGTCTTATGGTTTTTTGTTGTTGTTTGTGTTCCAACACTTTGGCTTAATGCTGGCAGCTTGCGGTCTACATTTTCTTGCTTGCTTGCTAAGCATCTGTGTGTGTGTGTGTGTGTGTGTGAGTGTGTTTGTGTTTGTGTATCTACAAAAGCAAATTGCGCAAAAACATTACACGAATGTGTAAAAGCAAAGCAAATAACAACAAATTATCGACAAAGATTTCTTTTGTGTGAAGCATAAAGAGAAAAGTGAAATGAAATGCAAAACATTGAATTCGAGGCGATGGCAAGAGAAAAATATTTACATTGCGTTCTCGTACATCGAAGAAACTGAAGGCTCACGTTGCTGCCGCTGACATCCTCCCACACAACAACATAAAGGACACAGAAATGTTTCCCCGCTCGAAAACGGAATAGAAGACAGTATCTTTTATTTTGTTGGAGAGGAGGTAGAAATGATAATAAAAAATAGTACGGCACTTGAAGGTTGGGGAAGGAAAATAAGTTGAGTATATATTTCACTGTCAACTTGCGGTGGTGAACTGTAAACACACACAAACACAACGTACTACTACGGCAATGGAGCAACATAAGTTGTGCTCAATCATGTCCCAACATTTGATAGTTTTTACTCATACATACGAGTTCGTACATACATACATACTTACATACATACATACATGAAGTTCTGGTTGTACTCGTGTGCATGCATATGAAAGATATGAAAAACCTTCCTTGCCTAACTCTTCTTTTAACATTGCCATTCTCTCTATATTCTTCTGTTTTTGCAACGTTGGATTCAGAAGCGCACATGCCTCAATGACATGTAGGCGTGGCCATTGAATTTAATTCTAAAAGTATGCACATTACAAGAAGAAGCAGATGCTGTAATGTGTTCATTATTACACCAATATTCATAGAAGAGTCATATTAGAGTCCGAAGCACAAAACAAACGAATTGCAATGCGATCGATAATAGCAACATAAAATTAAGAGTAAATACATGGATACATGTCTCCCATATATATATTGTAGCTACATACATATGTAGGCATAAAGAGCATATCTGCACTGCATCTTATTCCACCATCATCAGAAACTTACTGAGCTCAAATGAGTCTAAATATTTGCGAAGACACGTAAGATAACTTGTATGTATGTGTAATGACCGTAGCATGAAACTCTTATAACTTTTATCAAAACTCTTCAAAATACTTTTATTTCCGGATTTAAAAATAACTATTTTTTAACTTTTAATTTAAACTCTTACTTAATAACTTTTATTTTCAAATACAAAAAACGTAAACTAGTAAGAATCTTTAAACATTTTTATTTTCTTAAATTATTTTTAAGTCTTTGAAGGCTTTGCTAATAACTCATCCAGTTAACCAACTTGTGGCAAATGCAAGGAACTGAATCTATAATTTCTTAGTTTTTGCATCTCGAGTCGAACCGAAGGTTGCTTGTCTGAGCCAAAGGTCATGAGTTAAAAAGGTTTAGGGGACATTTTAACTTTATTGGTTCGCTTCAGAAGTTTGCTGGCAATTGGCATTCTCAATAAAAGATTTGTGGAAATAATCATGTTATACTTATTTGATTGAAACTAATGAACACAATATTTCAGAAATTCATTAACTTAATGCACATATTACATACTTACGTAAACTGGAAGCTTGCACAGAGATTTTTGTTTGGCTTATGAGCACACGTATCAAATACTTACAACTGCATGTAGCCAGCCCCGTTTATACATGTTATATATGTCCATATGTAAGTATTTATTTACATATGTATGTATGTATGGATGTTTGGCCATTTGTATGTATTTTTGCAGTAAAACATACAGACATACTGAGTGTAAATGGAATTTCGTTCGATTTCAAATTCTGGACAGTAAGAACGAATATTTTTATTTTGTTTGTCTGGAGAGGAGGCGACACATGTGCCACTCGAATTGGCTCTGACAATTGTAAGTTTTGTTCTTGTTATTGCTGTTGTCGTTATTGTTGTTCGAACATAGAAATAAAGCCTGCTGTGCTGCCGCTGCTGCATGGCTATTCACTTCTCTTTTATTTAGTTAACTTTGTGTGCTATTTGTTGTTGTTGTTGCCGTTGCTGTGTTTTGTTGTGCCAAAGCTAACGGACAGCTGCAAAATTGAGCAAATAAATTGGCGTCACGTTTAACTTGGACTTGTATGATTTTCGGAAGAGGGATCGCAAACAGGTACACGCTCACACACACATACAGATATCTCTAACATATATTGATAGATAGAAAAATAGATGGATAGACAAGGTGGAGAGGGCTAATAAGTACATAGTTAGAGTGGTATATAGGTGGCTGCTGCTTTGCTGTCGTCCTTTCTGCAAAATATTGCAATATTGTACAACTACAAGTACTTTGGACAACAGCAATTGCAACATTAATAGCAACTGGCGCTACAACATAACACAAAAGTCTTCTATCTGGCTTCTTGTAGTATATTCACGTATAGTTTGTCGTGTTTTTTTCTGGTTTTCTTCAACCTTCTCCTCTGTCCTATAAGATGTGGCTCTATCCACTTTATGTACCCGTGTGCAATTACTTGTGTGCGTAAATCTCAAGTACGTATGAGTTGGTACAAGAAGTTCGATTAAAGGAGGGGCTGACGCAAAACGCAATTGAATTTCAATTGTTGTTATTGAATCAGCATCATCGACAATTGCGATACTACAAGACACATTCATTCCGTTCGTCGAGTGAACCCTTCCTCTCGCCAACCAACCTGATATCTCAGTCATGCACTTGCCCCCCAAATAAATATCTGCTTCTAGCTCTGACTTTATTACTTACACAATCGGAGAGCTAACCACTGAATAAAGAATAATTGAACTGTTTTAATCGTTTTTAGTACCAGCAGACTTATTATACGCGGCGTATGAGTAACACATCAAGTCTTCGGCGGATAATAATAAAAGATTTAGGTGTATAATTTTCAAAAAAAAATCAACTAACGAAATTTCTAATTTAGTCGCTCTACTAGTATGATGAACAATCATTATTTACGTTACAATTTTATTTAAATACAGGTCGGCAAGCACCTCAATTTCTTTCAATTACATTTCAAAGTCATTGATTTATGGCACTCACAGTCTAGCTGATCCTTGTGATATAACTTATGATATTAGGAATAAGAAAACACAAAAAGCATTCTCACTTGTGTTCATGCCAGTTCAGTTTCATTGATATAAAGCGGAAATTGAACTTTCAATGACTAGAGTCGGTTTCATGTCACGCAACTGCTACTTCTACTTCATTAGCATTCATCTAAAGCATAATCACCACCCCACCTCCATGGAAAGTATTTCAATTGACACTTGTTTGTGTTAGTTATTTGAATAGTGCGAGTATGACACCGAAACAAAGCGCATTGTTGTTGGACTTCACATTCATTACTTTGCTCATTACATATATTAAGCGCTGGTCGCGCTGGCATGAAAACATTGCAACTAATGACACTTGATATCACAACAATCAATCTTTTGACGTCGTCGTCGTCGTCGTCGTCGTCGTCTTCGTCTTCGTCGCAGTACAAGGATCTAAGCAAATCAATTCTAACACTTTGTCATATCAGCGACCGAGATTGTCATTATATTGTCCAATCAACATCAGCAACAACAAACTAAATATGGAAACAAACGATGAAAGTGAAACTCTAAATACTCTCCAGCAAATGCAAGAAACTTTTCGAATACTCAAATAGATACAACATTACTGTGCTTATCTGTAACAAGATGGAATAAATAATGTTAAATGAAGTGAAGAGATAGCTACAGAGACACACACATAACCATGCGCACAGAATAATTAAGTAACGAAGCTTGGGTAATCAATAAGGTCGTCGAGTATAAGAACAATTCGTATTTCATACCTACTAAAACTGTTGAAACCTTCTACCCAACTTCATGATTTTAAAACATTAACGTGTTTTTGAAAATGATTAAGGGACAACAAAATGTTTTTTGTGTGAATACTGAAACACTGCTTCGGTTTAAAGGTAAGGTATCGTGTCCGCTTGTGTGCTGTTTAACCGGAAGCTATATTTTTGAATTTTATCATGAAATCTACTTGTAA